>CAUYQG010071298.1:0-14393 GCA_963574415.1 Tarsius wallacei | reverse complement strand
ACACACACACACACACACACATACATACACACACGAGTACATGTATATACAGACATACACACAATATTTCTTTCTTCTTTTCTTTTTTTTTTAGAAAGCAGGATTTACTGAGAGGACAGAAAAGCTCCCACAGTGGGAGGGAGAAGTGTGGAGGAATGAAGGAGTCAACTCTGTATACTCAGGATACAGTTTTAGAAATCTACAAAACAATAATTTTTAAAAAGTTACATCTAGAGGAATTCTTTAGAGCCCTTTGCCCAAAACTTTATATAGGTTAAAAAGGAAAATGAAAGATTGTTGTAGCAAAACTCATTTTTTGTTTAATTAAAAATGTTTAAGCAGGTTGCATAAAAGTTTGCATAGTGTGATCCAATTTTTGTCAGAACAATTATGGATGTGAATATATGTGTATAAAGGTGTGCGTGCACATATATAGTATTTACATACACATACATAACATACTTAAACAATTGTATTTGTGTAGAAAAAGTCTTGAAGGACTCATACACCAAAGTAACAGTGGTTTCCTTTGAGTAATGTTGAATTTTGTAAAAAACTGGTATTGCTTTAGAAATTAAAAATAGGCCAATGGTTTCTTTTAAAAAATACTTTGGGTTGTTTGTCAGTAATGGCAGCGTTAAGCCCATGGGGTCTCCAGAGTTCTTGGCGCTGAAGGGGTTAATTCAGCAGTTCACCACCATCACCAGTTGGCTCCTGGAGCTGGGAGGTGGCTCCAGTTCCAAAGGCCTCCGGACTGGATGGGCGCCCATCTGGTCTCACAGTCCCCATCATCTGATCCCACCCCAGAGTGCTGTCCAGGGTCCTCAAGTCCCAGCTGGCTCCCCTGGGCCATCGGGGATGTGACATAGGGGGCAGTGACATCATGGACTGTGACATCGGTGACTGTGACATCAGAATGGTGACCCAGGAAACCTGGATGGGAACTGGCCACAGCACTTTGCAGTTGTGTGGCCGAGCCAGGCTCTCTGGACCTTACATTCACGTAGCTCCAGGTGGTAGGATGGCGACCACAGCCGGAGTCTCTGGATAACTAGGGCTGCTGACAGAGGGCAGGGAGGAAGCTAGAGCAGCTACCCACACTCCCCGGCCTCTTGGAAGACTCACACAAAGGAGGGCAGGAGAATACAGGCAGTGCACCTGAGGGAGAGCCTGCACCTGATGAAGAGTCCTGTACCTGGGAGAGAGTCCTGCACCTGATGGAGGGAGTCTGGCACCTGATGGAGACAGTATTGCACCTGAGACAGAGCTCTGCATCAGATGGAGAGAGTCCTGCACCTGAGACAGCACCCTGAACATGGGAGAGAGTCCAGTGCCTGAGGCAGGGCCCAGCACTTGAAGGAACCCCGCACCTAGGGGAGCCCCAGAACCTGAGGGAAAGCCCTGCACCTGAGGGAGAGCCCTGCACCTGAGAGAGAGCCCTGCAACTGATAGAGTCCTGCACCTGAGACAGAGCCCTGAACCTGGGAGAGAGTCCTGCACCTGAGACAGAGCCCTGAACCTGGGAGAGAGTCCTGCACCTGAGGGAGAGCCCTGCAACTGATGGAGAGAGCCCTACATCTGATGGAAAGAGTCCTGCACCTGACACAGAGCCCTGAACCTAGGAGAGAGTCCTGCACCTGAGACAGAACCCTGCACCTGGGAGAGAGCCCTTCACCTGAGAGAGAGCCCTAGAAATCTCTACAATTCCTAACCTGCAATGATGCTAAGAACTCTCTGAAATTTCCTCCATGTAAATAAAATTTGGGGGGGGGGCACTTTGAAGTTACTTTCAAGTAGCTTGGAAGAACACATCATCTCATTTTTCAATCTATCTGGTCAGTCAACAAACGTGCTTTGAGCTTCTAGTGCCAGCCTAGTGCTGTGGAAGGTGGTGGCACCATGGACTTCAGTCAGGTCACTTGTGAGCTCAGGTGTACATAGCTTGGTTTTTGGAGGAGTTCTTGGTCTTCCAGGCCAGAGTGGTTGCATGAGAGTGCCAGGTGTCTGGTCATTGTTACGGCTTAGGATAGAGACCATGTGTTGGAGGGTGTGTGGCACTGACCTGATCTTGTGGCTTTCTTTCATTCTTAGAAGCAACCTAATCCTCCCTTCTCCCACTCACTCATTGGAAAATCTCTTCTATGTAGCTTGTACCTGGTTTCATCACTTATGAAATCACATTTCCTTGCCCTTTTTGTGAATATTACTTCTATGAAACCAAGTAATATTGGTAATACTAACATTATTTGCATATATTTGGGGGAATTTTGTTTTCTTTCAGCCAAAGCCTATTCATTGGCACCCTCTTAAGGTGACTTATGACATTTCCCACAAGTGAAATAGTCTTCAACAAGCTTAAGTAAATTGCTCTTAACTGTTTCTTCCTCATTATAACATTAAAAATGTATTGATTGACCATCTGCTGTGTACCATGCTCCATAGTAGGTACTGGAAATTGTGCTTTGACCAAACCACCTAATTCTTTTCACATAAATATCTCATTCACTGTCTAGTGCAAGGATCGATCAAGAAAGAAACAAGTATGTGACGTTTAAGCCTCTGATTCTGCACACAGAATCCTCCTGTGAGGGAAAGTTACTATTAGCAGAAATATAACAAACAGATGCAATATGTTATTAGATGACTCTTCAGTAAGTTAATACATACACAAGCTCAAGATTTTGTCTGATTAACTCTGTCTTATAAATATTATTTTTCTTTTGGCTTGAATTTCTGTATGAGTCAAAGATAAGCTTTTTGTTTTTAATCAGGAAACGTATTTGCAGGAAAAAAAATCCCACATTTCTTATGATTTCCATGGGCTCCAATATGTACCAACAGCATTATGATTTGATTCATTCTTTTAAAGAATAGTGGTATTTCTGTATTTTAAAACCAAGCTGAAATGCTCTTTTTTCTGCCTTGTCTGTAAATACACACTCAGAGTTTCTAAAGCAACAAATGTTGTCTGGTGTTCTAGAATTGTAGAATTTATCAGCGTCTTTTCTTTAAACTGTAGAGCTTATTGCTTAACTCCAAGTTTCTCCCCTAAAACTCTCATGTCTCTGGTGTCAAGAGTTTTGGATTTTAAAGGACTTAGCCAACACAAATCCATTCTTAAGGCAGATTTGTTGGTCTACTTGTAACAACTCAGATACTAATACAACAAACAGATACAATATGTTATTAGCTGAGTCCCCTCAAAGCAATAAGCACAGTAAGCCTTGGGAGCACAGATGTGACACCTCCAGGATACTCATCCAACCCCCTTGAGCTTCATGGGGAGTTAATGACGACCCAGTGGGCATTGTGCTTCAGTGAGCAAAGACCCCAGATCTTCATGGAGTTGGATTCTTTTGCTTGAAAGCTTTATTTTTAAAAAACACTTAATGGTTGTGGTATGAAATGTGTTCCTTCTATGAATGATTTGCACTTAACATAACATAATTATCTTCTAAAGAAAACACAGAGTTTTGTCAGTTAATCCCCCAAAATGCATTTGACATTTATGATCATTTTGTGTCTGAGGTTCATCCTCTTGTAGCATAAAAATTATCTGGACAGGGATTCTAACAAACTATAATTTTTAGAAATTAGAGGTAATACAAAAGTATCTAAAAACTTAAAATTTACATAATTTCCTGAGCTAAGAAAAAATTTTAAATGTGATGCTTGCCTTTTCATCTTCGGGTTTGTGTGTGTGTGTGTGTGTGTGTGTGTGTGTGTGTGTTGTTGTTGTTGTTGTTGTTTGAGTCAGAGTCCTACTCTGTTGCCCAGGCTGGAGTGCAATGGCGTGATCACGGGCACCGCAGCCTCCACCTGCTGGGCTTAGGCGATCCTTCCATCTCAGCCTTCCAAGTAGCTGGAACTACAGGTGCCTGCTACCATGCCCAGCTAATTTTTTTATTTATTGTATATATGAGGTCTCATTAAGTTGCCCAGGCTGGTCTCAAACCCCTGGGCTCAGACAGTCATCTCACCTCGGCCTCCCAAAGTGCTGGGATTACAGGCTTGAGCCACCGCGCCTGACCAGCATCTTTAAGATATCATTTGAAAACCAGTCTTTTATTTTGGTTAATTTAAATTTATCCATCTTAATTTTAGTTAGTGCTTTTTGTGTCCTAAGAAATCTTTCCCTATCTCAAGATCCTGAAGCCTATATAATTATATATAAATTATATTACATAATTCAGTGTATCTGTCTCTTAGCCAGTGTCAAGCTGTCTTCATTACTGTAGCTATATAATAGGCCTTATATCACGTAGAGTGATACTTCAACTTTATTCTTCCCTTTCAAGATTGTCTTTGCCAGTAGTGGGAAACTGCCAGGGGAGGGGAGATGGGATTGGCAATAGTGGGAAACTGCCAGGGGAGGGAGGTTGGGATCAGCAGTAGTGGAAAACTGCATGCAGGTGGGGGAGGGCACACCTCATCAACAAAGGTACCTTCCTGCACAATGAACATTTGTATACCTGACTCTGAATTGCACCCCACATCTTTAAAATTAAAAATTAAAAAAAGAAACACTTCTTTTTAAGTAATGACTTTCCTTTTTCTCAATACAAGTGGATTATAATTTATAATTCAAAGGCTTTTTTTTAAGGCTTTGGAGGCTCATTAGCTGAATAGAGGAAGCAAATAAAGGAGAGGCAATAAGGTATTTTATTAAGCTAACACCAAGAAGTGAGTGAAAGAGAAAAAATAATTAAGATACTTCGTGTATATATATATAAGAGTACATTAAGTGGAATGAAATGGTGAAATAAGATAAAAGAGACTCCTCGTACACTTGATGAGCCAGACATTGAGAGGAAATGAGGTAATGAGAAAGATGTGAGGCTGGCTAGAGGCAGCTTGACCAAGGCAGTACAAAGCCAAGAGATGGCAAAGGGATTAGGAGTTGGGCAACTACCTAAACGTTTGGGCATGTGAACAGTTATAAGTGCTTTGCCTTCACCCTTCATAAACCCTCACCAAAATACATATACTTTAGCCTTAATTACAATGATTTTCCTCACCTGGATTTCATTTCCAGAACTGCAGTTACTTCTTGTTTGGATGCCTGTACTTGGCATAAGAGCTTAACAATATAATTAAGGTGTTCTGGGTCAAGTACCATCCCAGCTTTAACAAGCTGTAGAAGAGAAAAAAAGGAGCAGTCATTCTTATAAAAATGTGAAAGAGTTGAGAAGCCAATGTGTATGAAACAACTAAAAGACTGATGGAAGAAGTGAAACATAGAGACAAATGGAATTAAAACTCATTAAAAAAAATTGAAGCATATTTCTTTCAAATGTTTGAGAAACCCCCAAAAGATATCCTACTTTAGGAATTTAAAGCAAAAATAATAATTTTGAATTCAAAATGTGAATGTTCTTTCTGTTCTTCAAGTTATCTCAACCACTTTATCACTTGTACTTTATTTGGTGCTCAGTCTATCTTTTGTTATAGAACTGGTGTTCATACCTTATCCCTTACTGCAAACTTCCTGAGAAGTATTGCTCCTGTGCCTCACACAGGACCATGACCAGAAAAGAAATCAGGGATTCTTTGTTAAATTAATAATACAGGTAGACTGACTGCCTATATGTAACACAGTATTTAACTTTTTCCAAAAATCAATTCAATTCTCCTTAATTCACAGTTGACTCATTTCCTTTCTTCTTTATGAGCCTCAACTCTAAGAGAGCCAACTGGGGAGTACCTGGATGCTTCTAATGTGAGAATGGATGAATGAGAGGCAGGCCTTCTCTGAAGCTCTTCCATATGACATTACCCTGGGAAAGCGGGAAAGTACATTCTTACTAGTTGCCTCAGCTCAAATGATCCTGTTGACCTCTGCCCAAAGGTGTTATGAGTAGGTTCTCTTAATGCTTCCCTGGGTGAGGGATTTAAAGTGTTAAGAATGACCCAGTTGAGTGGTGCTTGATATTCTTTGAGCAACATTTTTGCTGAGAATCTCCTATGGTTCTATTCTGGTTTTCAGAAAATTTCCCCTTTTCAGAAATTACTTGGAAATGTTTGAGAGAGTGTATGACTTTACCTCCTCAGTAGAGATTTGAAAGGAGTACCAGGAAATAAGAATTTGGGATAAGACAAAAAAATAGCAGGAGAGAGTAAAGCAGAAGCTAATTCTTCCAAGGTATAATCTCTATGTGAGATGCTGTAATTTGGTTGCTAGAACTTACTCTTCATCAACAAGGATACCTGCATAAATGAACATTTGTATACCTAACCCTGAATTGTGATCCCACATCTTTAAAATAAAAAACAAAAAAATTAAATTATGTAAACTCATAAAATAAATTATATTTTTAAAGGTTAAAAAAGAAAAAAAAGAACTTATTCTTGATGGGTAACTTGAGGCAGAATTTCTTTTAGTTAGGGATAATAGTAAGCTGCTGAGGAATTTTCCTTGTCTTTGGACTCTCAGATAAATTATATAAAATTTCATGAAAATAGACCCCTTTTAAATAGGTCCTAGAACCTCTACTATATGCCATATGATCAAATATCTTAAACTCTAAATAGTTTTGGTGAGAAACTCTAAAAATGACTGTTCAAAGCCTGTTGTAAACATGAAGCTCTATTGTTTAAACTCTGTATCAGTTCTTCTGAATGAAAAGCATGCTCAATTTTATTTTGAAAAAGGAAAACAGCTTCTCTTATAAGCTTATCAATTCACTACCTTAACAAAGAGTTTTCCAAACTTTATGAAGTAAAGGATTAGCCACCATGATTTTTTTAGTGGTATGCTCAATAATATTTGAAAGGATCATTGCTGGTCTGTATGCATTCACTGATCATGCAGTGACTTTTGACTAAATGGATAGGGTCAACTATAATCAAACCTGCAAGAGAATCAATTAGTTATCTGGTCACTGACATATTTAAAAAAAAAAATCTGCCCTTTAACACTGTTCACTGCTCAAGAAACAATGTAAATATAAACTGTTTTTTGACAGACTAAATAACAACCTAAAGCAGCACAAAAAAGATGTTAATTATTCTTTCTTAATGATATTTATGTCAATTAAATGGGGATATGGTATACTGCTAGAATAAGGAGGAAGAAAAGTATCTTCCTTCATGATGATAATGTGGTTTTATCATCACTGAACCCTGAGATAGTCTCAACAGGAAAATTGGTACTAATATTAAACAACTAGAAATGGTGGTTCCATATTAACTATACAGAAATGAAAATTACTGTTTTTGTTAGATATTCCCCATTCAGGGTAATTTTATTTGGACAGCAACAGAGATACATTTTGCAGAATGCCAAGTTATTCAGTATTAGACAATTTATGGGATGATTACTGAGGTTTTCTAAAACTATTAGAGCTGATCAGTTACTTCTGATTAAAAATTTTTCTAGGCAAGTAATTCTGTCAAATTTTATAATGTGAAACTAGAGGTATTCACTCAAATATTCATTAATCTGCTAGAGTGGTTCCAGGGTTGCTTCTAAAAGAAAATTGGGATTTTTTTTCCTACTGTTAGGCCTATTCTGAAGAGACTAGTTGAGTAGTATCAAATACTAAGGAAGCAGTCAACAAAAGTTTAAAATTTTATATATTTTTATGAGAGTTATGAACATTATTTCTTTTTATTTAGTGCTAAATTTAAAAATAATTCTAGGCCAGGCTTGGTGGGTCAGCCTGTAATCCCACGCTTTGGGAGGCCAAGGTGAATGAATTGCCTGAGCCCGCGGGTTTGAGACCTGCCTGGGCAACTTGGCGAGACCTCATCTCTACAATAAATCAAAAAAATCAGCCGGGTGTGGTAGCGCACGCCTGCAGTACCAGCTACTTGGAAGATGAGGCGGAAGGATGACTGGAGCCCAGCAGTTAGAGGCTGCGGTGGCCGGGAGCGGCCACTGCACTCCAGTCTGGGCGACAGAGTGAGACTCCAACTCAAAAAAAAAAACAAAAAACTAATTCTAGCTACCATGTTTCTCTCTATTCTCTTTGTTTTGACCATAATTTTCTATTTACATATTGGTTTGTTTATTTATTTTTATTGCAAACAACCTCAATTCCTTTGGAGAAGGAAAATTTTCTTTAGTCATCTTTAAAGCAGTCACCTGGAGTGCTTGAAACTATTAAAAGGGAACGTTTGTGAGCCACTGGAGTCTGCTTATAAACTCTATTTTAGGAGAAAATTGGGTTATCTCTGGAAATAGAATTACCTGGCATCCAGAATGTGAATAAAAGACAACTCAAGGGTGTTAAGTGGAAAAAAATATTTTCTTCGTTATTCACTATCAGAGAATAAAGGAGATAAAATCCTACCTTGTAAAAGATATCAATTAAAGCAGGTACAGCATTCCTTAATTTCATAGTTGCTACATGCTCAAATATGTTTAATAGTATTTTCAGAGAAGGCTGGATAAAACAAAAGAAGTATACTCATTTTCATGTCTCCTTTCAGTACACCTTAATGTTTCTCAAATTTGTTTATGCTGAAAAACACAAGTGTTCTCCAGGAAGTATTCAACAAGTACAGAAATTTAACTGCTAAATTCAAGCAAAAAATATAGGAGAAATTAACTGAAAATATTAAAATAATATATTTTCCAGATTACTTACCAGTATTTTAACCATTATGCTGAGGTTCACTACCTGAAATACTTCTTTCAATAAACAATGTTTGAGTAAAGAATTTAGAAGGTCATTTAGCACTTGTAAATCAAAGTGCAAACCCGGGGGAAACTTTCTGTAGTATTCCATAAATATGTTCACTGAAAATTTAAAAAATATATATTAAAGTCATTTTCTGCTTTTGAGACATTCATTTTTCTTAAGTTAGACAATTTTTCTATATTTAAAGATAAAACAGTATAAATTCAATATAAGTTCTTGTAAGGTACAGTTCCAGTACTAGAAATATTTTATGAAAACTAAAGCAAAAGTCAAAATAATAATAATACTTGAAGTCAACCACGTATGTTCAGCATGGGAGTAACTCATGTTACCCACCAAGGTCCAAACTACCAAATACATCATGGTCTCAGTATGAACTCCTAAGGAGTCAATTCATTAGTTATGCACCCAGTCTTGAGGCAGTGGCCTTGATATACATGTGAAATTATATACTTTGGTAACAGATGCAGTCTATTTTGACACACGCTCTTTCTTGTTGTAATCCCACCATGTTGACCCTGGGGATGTTTGTGATTCCAGTTTGTGATTATGACATTCTACAAAAAATTACAACAAAACTGTTTAGTTTTCCTTGAGAAAGTACCTTCTTTATGCTGATCCAAGTCCTTAATCTATTTTCTACATAACATATCATTTCCAATTTTCCCCATTCATTTTACTAAAATTATATAAATTGGTATCACTTCATTAATAATTTTTTCCCCAGGCCAAAATCTGTACACCTTGGCTAAAACAGTCTTAATAAAAATTACTTTTAGTTTTATTTTGTGTTAATTATTTCTAGTAGAAATACTTATTACTAGCTGGATTACCTAGTGTTGTTTGGGAAAGCCAGTGGTTACTGATAAAGTTTAGTAGTACAATTGAAAAATTAATGTTGAAGTTATGATAATTTTTAACCACCTTAATAATATAGTGTAATAGTGTTCACCTTTGTTGTAAAGCTTCTTTATATACTACAATTGTTTTTGCTGGGGACATACAGATAAATTCTTCCTACTATTCTTCTATAGTATATACACAGTTGCCTACATAGAAGCAGATAAACTGATAACATGAGAAATTCAGAATGCCTGCTACTATTACTTGTTAATAAAACTGCAACTGTAGGCCTTTAAAAAAAGGAGTAGTTGAAAATAATCTATGTTAGTCAGCATGTAAATAGCTCACTAACTGACATGCAACTCTCTTCTTTTTGTCATTGAGTAATTTTTACAAATTTAATATATTTTCTCCTTTTAAAATGATGATCCTCTCTGGTTAATCTGTTGGGTAGAAACAGTTTGAACATTTTAATACTTTTTGATGTAAACTGCTACACTGCTTTTTAAAAAGGTTTTGTCAATTCACCAGTGACTTACCAAAATCAGGTACTTTTACTCCTTTCTTTGATTAGGAGTGCATCATTCTAGTGAACCAGTAACCACTGGATTTTCCTCTCCAGATATATTTCTAATTCTCACAAGAAGAAACAATAGTCATGCATTTCTAAATAGCTAATTGAACTCTTACTATTCTTATAAATTGGAATATTTTTGCACATTACCAACAGTAAATCTAAAATAAAGATAATAGCTTTTGCAGTTTCAATTTATATGATCAAATTTATATTTTTTGTATTTCCTTTGATTAAAACCACAGAAATTATCACCTTCCTAAAAATCTGATTTAAAGAAATTTACTTTTTTCTACTGTATTGCTAATATACCATACTCATTCGTTTCATATATGCTAAATAGTATTAGTTTTCAGATGTTTTTAGTCATAAACTTTCTGGAAAAGGACTTTTATGTGGAAATTCAAATGTAAGACAGATAAAACAGGATACATGGTTTTACTCCTAAGTATACACCCAAAAGAATGGAAAGCAGGAACTCAAACAGATACCTATTCATCAATGTTAACAGCAAGATTACTCACAATATCTAAAGGTAGAAATAACCCAAATAACCATCATCAAATGAATAGATCGACAAAATGTTGCATATACATATGATGGAATATTACACAGCCTTAAAAAGGAAGGAAACTCTGATGACAGAATATTACTTAGCCTTAAAAAGGAAGGAAATTCTGACACGTTACAACATAGATGAACCTTATGCTGAGTGAAATAAGGCAGGCACAAAAGGACAAATGGTGTATGAGTCTATTTTATATGATGTACCTAGAATAGACAAATTCATAGAGCCAGAAAATAGATTTGAGGTTAGTATGAGAATTAGAAACAGATCTGGAGAGGAAGATCAAGTGGTTACTCATTCATTAGAATGATGCACTCCTAATCAAAGAAAGGAATAGAAGTTCCTGAGTCTGGTAAGTCACTGGTGAAGGAGCATAATGAATTGACAACACTGGCTATCACAATCTCTCAGGTCACAAGTGCATTTCCATACATGCTCCTATTACTTCTACCGTAACTACTTCTTTCTTGTTATATAGTTAGATTAAGTACAGACTAGCAGTTCCCTTAGATGGTTCCTCTAATACTTAGGGACAGGATATCACCAACAAAACAAAACCTGGCATGTTTAGGAAACTGCACAGAACTCATTATGGATGGTACACTGGCTATAAGAAGCAAGTGTAAAAAGAGAAGGATAAGGAAGTAGGAAAGACTCAGCTTCTGAGACATTCTTTCAGACAGATGTAAAGGCTAATTAACATAGCCTTTTTTCTAAGTCATGAAAATATTAGTACATAAGGGAATTACAGTGTTCAGTGGATTATCTTTTTTTTTTTTTTGAGTTGGAGTCTCACTCTGTTGTCCAGGCTGGAGTGCAGTGGCACGTTCATGGCCACTGCAGCCTTGACCTGCTGGGCTCAAGCGAGCCCGCCACCTGGGCTTTCCAAGTAGCTGGAACTTCAGGCACGCGCCACCACACCCAGCGAATTTTTTTATTTACTATAGAGATGAGGTCTTGCCAAGTTACCCAGGTTGTACTTGAACTCCTGGGCACAGGCAATTCTCTCACCTCCACCTCCCAAAGTGCTGGGATTACAGGCATGAGTCACCATGCCTGATTGGATTACCATTTTTTTATTAACCAAAATACTACATTTATTTTCAATCCTGTATAAGGCCAATAAAAGCCACTCTTAGGTAAAGCATTCAGTTTTCAAACTTACAAAACAATGAATTTACCTTTAAACTATTTTCAGACAACAGCACATTGTTTAAAATATCCATGTTAATACATTTATACTAATCATTCCATTATTTTATACCTGCACGTTGTAGCAAACATAGCTCACTGATACTTATATATTTCTTAAACACATCCATGCAAACCTGCAAAAATCATCAGAAATGTAAATTACCTTTTTGTATTACAAACTATATAAATTTCAAGCCTATCTTTTTGCTTATTTCAAATTTTAAAAATGAACTTAAAGCATTAGAATGAAGAAGCTGATATGTAGTTAACTCACAGATTTGAAGTACATATTGAATTCATTACATAAACCTTATTTAGTTTATTTTTTAAATAATCATCTTCTGATGCAAGAATAAACACACTGACCAACATATTAGGACAGCAAGCCCAGAAATAGAACCATTCATAAACAGTCAGCTAATTTATGACATAATAACACTGCAGTGCAGTGAGGGAAAAGATGGTCTTTTTCATAAATGATGCTGGGTCATCTGAAGATACACATGGGAATAAAATGTATCTTGACCCTCTTCTCACATCATAAACAAAAATAAATTCTAGCTAGATTAGAGTTCTGAATGTAAAAGTTAAAACAAACTTATAAAGGAAAATACAGGAGAACATCTTCATGATCTTGGCAAAGATATCTCTTTTTCTTTCTTTTTTCTGAGCCAGGGTTCTACTCTGTTACCCAGGTTAGAGTGCAGTGGCACGATCATGGCTCATTGCAGCCTCAACCTCCTGGGTTCAACAATCCTCCTGCCTCACTCTCCTAAGTAGCTGGGACTATAGGTGTGTGTCACCACACCTGCTTAATTTTTTATTTTTATTATTTTGTAGAGATAGGGAACTCACTGTGTTACCCGGGTTGGCCATGAACTCCTGGGCTCAAGTGACCCTTCCACCTCAGCTTCCCAAAGAGCTGGGATTACAGTTATAAGCCACCATGCCCAGCTTGGATATTATTTTTAATCAAAAGAGTAGATACTTTCATTCTTTATATGGCTTATAAACTACCTTTAAAGACAATTCTTTAGAATTGCTCCAAAATTCCCTTCTAACAGCAGCAGCAATGGAATAAGCAACTCTCTAGATGACTTCTTTGAAGGGAATGTTTCAGTCTTTACAGTATCTTTGGCATTGGTACTCTATGTCAACTGGTCCTTAATCAACTGGTTAATGTCCCTATCTGATTTCATGTCCCTATCTGATTTCATTCTTCCATGTTATTCATTCATTCAACAAATACACATGGTGCACCTTGTATGTGCTAGCTACTGTGCTAAGTGCCAGGGGTATGGTGGTGAACAAAAACAGGCCCATTACCTGTCCTCATGAAGCTTACAGTCAGGTGGGAAAACAGTTTACATAAGCATATAAACTATAACCAGTAGGTCCAAGGGAAAAGAAGACACATGATAATGTAAACGGCTATCATGGTAAGACCTAACTAATGTAAGGAGCTTCCCTAACAAAATGGAGTTTGAGCTGAAGATAAACAGGACTTCACTAAGCCAAGAGGACCAAGGTGGAGATGTGTAGGTAGGTGTGGGTAGATGTGGGGGGGAAGGAATGGTGTTCCAAGTAGAATGAACAGCACATGCAGAGGCTCTGTGGCTTTTTTAAAGAGCACAACACATTAAAAAAACTGAGAGCCGGGCTCGGTGGCTCAGCCTGTAATCCCGTGCCTTGGGAGGCTGAGGTGAGTGGATTGCCTGAACCCGCAGGTTCGAGACCCGCCTGGGCAACTTGGTGAGACCTCATCTCTACAATAAATACATAAAAAAACCCAGCCAGGCGTGGTAGCGCGTGCCTGTAGTTCCGGCTACTTGGAAGGCTGAGGCGGAGGGATCGCCGGAGCCAAGCAGGTCGAGGCTGCGGTGGCCGGGAGCGGCCACTGCACTCCAGTCTGGGCGGCAGAGTGAGACTCCAACTCAAAAAAAAAAAAAAAAAAACTGAAAGACTGTGGTCCTTACGGGTCGTGAGTTAGTGAGAAAATGGTATGAGATGAGGCTGGAAAGATAGTCAGAGGGTCTTGCACATACTAAGGATCTTTATTTACTCTAAGAGTGATAAAAAGCTCCGAATGGATTTTTTTTGAGTCAGAGTCTCACTCTGTCACCCAGGCTGGAATGCAGTAGCACACTCACAGCCACCCCAGTGTCAACCTGCTGGGCTCAGGCGATCCTTCCACTTCAGTCTTCCAAGTAGCCAGGACTACAGGTGTGCACTACCACACACAGCTAATTTTTTTTTTTTTTTTTTGAGTTGGAGTCTCAAGTCTCACTCTGTCGCCCAGACTGGAGTGCAGTGGCCACTCCCGGCCACTGCAGCCTCAACCTGCTGGACTCCGGCGATCCTTCCACCTCAGCCTTCCAAGTAGCTGGAATTACAGGCGCGCACTACCACGCCCGGCTAATTTTTTGATTTATTGTAGAGATGAGGTCTCACCAAGTTGCCCAGGCGGGTCTCGAACCCTCGGGCTCAGGCAATCCACTCACCTCAGCCTCCCAAGGCGCGGGATTACAGGCTGAGCCACCAAGCCCAGCTAATTTTTTTATTTATTGCA
>CAUYQG010071291.1:0-21496 GCA_963574415.1 Tarsius wallacei | reverse complement strand
AGTTGGAGTCTCACTCTGTCACCCAGACTGGAGTGCAGTGGCCGCTCCCGGCCATCGCAGCCTCGACCTGCTGGGCTCCGGCGATCCTTCCACCTCAGCCTTCCAAGTAGCTGGAACCACAGGCGCGCGCTACCACGCCCAGCTAATTTTTTGATTTTATTGTAGAGATGAGGTCTCGCTTGCCCAGGCAGGTCTCGAACCCGCGGGCTCAGGCAATCCACTCACCTCAGTCTCCCAAAGGTGCGGGATTACAGGCAGAGCCACCAAGCCCAGCTAGAAAAACTCTTTTCTAAGTGACAAGTTTAGTCTCTTTTTTATTCTCATTTCACCCTTAATGCTCAGAATCTAACTTTAGAACTCCCAACACAATCTCGCAGCAGAGGCTTGAGTCATAGATATTGAATCATCTCTAACACCGAAACTGTAAAGCCCCTGACCATCTTGAGCGCTGTTTCTCACGGTTTCTAACGAGGCATCACCCGGCTGTCCTCATGGTTGGAAGAAATGAAAAGCGAAAGTAGGGTAAGGCTCTTCTGTGGGCCCGGCCCACATGGCCCACAGCTGGGTAACTGGGGACACGAATCAAGAGTGGCAGGTTCTCTTATTCGTGTCCACAAAGATAGTTTCACCAAAATTGGAACCTGGTAGGAAGACTTTTATAGAAACTCGGCCCACTCAGCGAGACCGATCCTACCGGGAACCAGGCTTCGGGGTTTGCCCAACCACACCAGGGAACACGTGTATTCATTCAACATGCCCTTGAGTGGACAGATGTGCCTGCTTCGAAGGGAGTTGAACAGACACCTGGTGCCTGTTTTCCTGATGGTGGGACCACAGGACTATCCTCATATAGAGGGAAGGATTAGAAACCAAGGGTCTTTTTTTCTTTTTCTTTTTCTTTTTTTTTTAAGTCAGAGTCTTACTCTGTTGCCCAGACTGGAGTGTAGTGGCATGATCACGACTACCACAGCTCTGACCTGCTGGGTTCAGGCGAGCCTTCTGCCTCTGCCTTTCAAGTAGCTGGGACTACAGGTACACGCCACCATAACTGACTAATGTTTTGGTTTATTGTAGAGACAAGATCTCGCCAAGTTGCCCAGGCTGGTCTCGAACCCCTGGGCTCAGGCAACCCTCTTGCCTGTGCCTCCCAAAGTGCTGGGATTATAGGTGTCAGCCACTGCACTCAGTGGAATCCTAGGATCTTAATAAAAGAAGAGATCCTCTCATTCCCCTTGGCCATAACCCACCTATCACGCAGGCTCTTCTGAGGGCAGGCTAAAATGATTTCCTTCACTCTGATTAGATTCGAATAATTGACATCTCATCAAGTTTTTCGTCTCTTGACTACCTTCTGAGAGGGGCTAATCTGTGGAGGAAGAGCCAGAGAGGGCCCAGGTTATCCACAAATTAGACATCTAATCTTGGTGTCATCAGAAGTGGTCTGTGTTTCCTTTTCATGAGAAATAAACACAAACCTTGATGATTACATTGCAACTCATTGCATGATCTTCCTTTTACTTTTATCATGCAGGGCTTTAGGGTTTTTAAAATAACGTATCTTTGTCTCCTCCAGATCTTTGAAATCTTATCAGGCAGTTGCTTCAATAATTTATCTTTTGAATTATGGAAATTTTGATGCAATAAAGCAATCACCTGTTGCCTGAAGACAGTGTCAAATATTATTAGGTGGATCGCGGATGCCCCAAGACATTTCTTCTCTTTCGCTCTACCCGCCTTCTTCCCACAATTCACACACACCCACACGTACAACTTATTCCCCCTTCAAACCCCAGCCTCGTCTTGGCAGCGTGGGACTCCTTGTCACCTGTGTCAACTGTTCACTCTGGCTGACCCATTTCCTGCCCCAGCCTGTACAGGGCTTGCATGGTGATGTTCCACTTGCTCTGCAAAAAAAGTCAAATGTCACCCTCTGATGTTTACTTGCTCTGAAGTCTCTTGGCCATGGTATGTGGGGAAACTCACCAGTTTCCCTGGGGCTCCTCCTCACCTCCGTTCTGTGGGCACACAGACCCTTCTTGTTATGACTGCTCATTTCTACCTTCATATCCTTCCAGTGGTGGGATTTCTTACTGTCTTACCAACAGAAATAGCATCAATACTTACCACGGACTCACTATGAGTCATATACTCTTCCAAGCACATTTAGATCTTAGTTCATTTAACCCTCGCAACAAGCATTTGGGGTTGATACAATCATGAATCCTATTTACAAACAAGGACGCCGAGACACTGAGAGGTTAAGTCACCTGTCCAAGGTCACCCAGCCACCAAGAGACAAAATCTGTGCTCTTAGCTATGGGGGTTCTTACTTCTCTGTCTCTCATTTTCTTCTTCCCCATTGTTCTCCTAGACTGAATTCAACCAACTCTTCCTTCTGACTCTGTGCCGAGCACTATGCCAGGCACTTAGAACTCAAGGATGAATATGTTGAAGCCCCTGCCTACAGTCTAACTGAGGAGACAGGCAGGCACACGGTAGACCAGAGTGGGCTGGGTGGGGAGGGGACGTCTGGACAAGAGGGTGTGGGAGGACTTTGAAGGGCGCATTGGAGCCTGTGATACCTTATCTGGAACATTCTGTGGGTGTATGTGAGAGTGCTCGAAGCCGTAAGCCTCTCTTCCACTGCAACATGTTATTTTATTTGCTTCCTTCTGTCTCTTTTTTCAGTTCTTGAAACTTCTATTTTCTTTCCCTTTTGCCCCAGGAGAAGAGTTTTTAAACTTAGCTGTACATTAAAATCACCTGTGAGGTGGCAGTTGGGTGCTTTTCTTCCTGGCTATGCAGCTGACCTGTTTCTCACTCCCTTAAGCTCAGAGACGGTGTGTGACTGAGTCTAGGCGATAAAGTGGGGATGGAAGAAGTGCCAGTTCCCTTCAGGCCTGGCCCATCAAAGCTCCCTCAAATCCTTCTTCCAGTTCTGTTCTCTCCCAGCTGGATTTGAACATCCAGAGTCCTTCTGGAGGGATTCCAATGCACATCCCAGTTTGAGAATCATGAACGTCACACATTTGTTTTAACTGCTGTCTTGCTACCTTTGCTACAGCATGTTCAAGTGGCTTGCTGGTTTTGGGGCAGCTTACAGCTGCAGACTTTTCTTTTAGAAAACACTCCCTCTACCAATGTAGGCTAATGGTTTTATATGTGACCAGATAAGGGCCCAACAGGCAGTTCCCTTAGGACTGGAGTTATGTCATATTCTACGAGGCAGAGGTGTTGAGAGTGACTGTAATACCCTCTTTGGACTGGTGAAGTTTGCTTTCTGTAATAAGATTCAGGCTAGGCACGGGGGCTTATTCCTGTAATCCAAGCACTTTGGGAGGCCAGGATGGGAGGATTGCTTGAGTCAGGAGTTTGAGACCAGCCTAGGCTACATAGCGAGACCTTGTTTCTACAAAAACTTAAAAATTAGATGGGCGTGATGGCACACACCTGTAGTCTCAGCTACTCAGGAGGCTGAGGCAGAAGGATTGAGGCTGTGGTGGGCTATGATGCCACAACTGTGCCAGTGCACTGCAGCCTGGGCAACAGAGTGAGACCTCAACTCTCACACACACTAAATAAATAGGTAGATAACAATAATCATCATCATAGCTATTATTTTGATAGAATTCAATACACATAAATAAAGACATACATATATGAATATAATGATATTTAAGCATCTGATATGTGCCAAGTACTATGCTAAACACCCTACTCATGGTGCTCACTCAATTCTTACAACAGCTGTAGGCAGCAGGCATTATTATTATTATTATTTGAGTCAGGGTCTCACTCTGTAGCCCAGGCTGGAGTGCAGTCACAGATTCATGGCTCCACCACAGCTTCAACCTCCTGGTCTCGGAAAATCCTTCTACCTTAGCCTCCTGAGTAGCTGGGACTACAGGAATGCACCATCATGGCTGGCTAATTTTTTTTGTTTTTGTAAAGACACGGTTTTGTTGTGTTGCCCAGGCTGGTCTTAACTTGTGGTCTCTAAGTGGTCCTCGGGCCTCAGCTCCCAAAGTGCTGGAATTATAGGTGTGAGCCACTTTGCCTAGCCATGTGTTATTATTATGATCCCATTATATGAATAAAACTAAGGCACAAAGACATGAATTTGCCCAGGGTCACACGATGAGCGGGAGAACTAAGATCAAAAGGTCATCTGATCCCAGGCCCACAGGACCAACCCCTGTGTATGACCTACGCATAGCTGCTCTGGCCCCAGACCCTTCACACCACCATGCCCTCTCTGTGGCCTTTTCCAATCCAGACTGTGGTGTATAATGCCACTCTCCTTGCCTGCTGCTCACTATGCTTTCTGTAATTAAAATTTAGTTCGTTTGAACAAAGCCCCGGACCTGACAATTCTGCCTAGTTTGCACGGTCACCATGGCAACCAGATTCTTGGCTGAAACTGGATCCCTGGAGGTAAGGAAATGCAGGATAGAAGTGAAGTGCGGTGAAGACTCTTAGAGCTGGGAAGCAATTTCTTTGGGAGGCACCCACAATTGCCTAGATTCTCGCAGGCCTCACCCTCCCCAATTCAAGACCAGTTTAGCTGTTAAGTCCCATCAAGGGCCTACAAAAAGGCGTAAGAGGCCCCTAAAAAAATTGTAGGAAATGCCAAAGTAGGAAAAGAAAACCGCAGAATCGAAATTAAAGGTTTTGTTAAATGTCTACAAAAATTGCATGCTAATTTCATGAATAAATTGGAAATTCATAAAACTTCATTATGCTGAAAAACAACAAGTCTTGCTTTTCCTACTTTGCAAAGATTTTCTAGCTTGCATACTGATAGTTGCGAAATCATAGCCAGTCGTAGATTGAATGTACTCCTGGTAGGCAAATTATTTTTAAAGTGGAATTCTAAAAGTCGTACCATATTTTTTGCAGTCAAAAGACTCACAAATAAAACCTGCCCGTCTGGGCCAGATACTGAGTTGTGAGATGTGGGTGCTAAATGTGTGTGATTGGATTCGGGTTGGAGCCTTCCGAAGGAAGAATGCCTGAAGTCACTGGGAATCATAAAGGACACCTTCGCAAACCTCGAGAGAACTCAGTGTAGGCAAGAAACATAACTGGGGTGCAGGAAGGGGCACCCCTCAGTCCTGAGGTGGGAGGTCCAAGAGGGGAAATAGCTTTCTGGAATGAAATGGAAGCGTTTACCCAGTCAGCCTATCTCGTGGGGGGGAAAGTGACTGCTTGAATGTATCCAATAGATTCCAGCTGCCCCAGCTGGAAACAAGCCAAGAAAAGCCTGTTTCCCATTTTCCTTTCGCTGTAGGAGACTGGGAGGCCTTTATTTTTATTAGGGGGAGTAAGAGGGGCTGCCACCATCCAGTGTTATTTTTTCCCCTTCAGCAAGGTGGGGAATGTGCCTTCCTTATCATCCCGCACTGGCCCAAGCACTCATTTTGACGGGGAGGCCCTGCAAATTCACATCTATTTTCTTATCAAAGTCCTGGACCGGAGGGAGAAGCAAGCAGCTGTCTCTCCCACATCAGCCTGGCGCAGGGAGAGCTCTGTGGTCTGTGATAAAATTCGAATGCAGGCGCTAATCAGGCAGCCGCCTCTGTCCTTTGTCTCAGCCGCCTGAGCCTCCTGATAAAGCGGGCCGAGAGCAAGGGGTTCCTGGTTCTAGTGACCAAACCTTCATGGGACGCTCAAAGTCCCACGACCTGGTTTTCTCATTTTTGCCTCTTTGGTTTTTCAAGAGGTGAGAAAAAAATAATTCCTGCCACTCTTTCCTATCTGAGAAATTGTAGGTTAGGCTAGGATGATGGATATGAAATTGCCTTAAGAGCCTTAAAGCTTTGCTCCTCAAAGTGTGGCCCTCAGACCAGCAGCCTCATGTGAGAGCTTGTGAGAAATCCAGACCTTCAGGCCCGCCCCAGACCTGCGGGATTGGAACCTGCATTTGAACAAAATCCTGGGGGATTTGTATGCAAATTAAAGATTGAGAAGCACTGATTTTTAAAAACTCTGCAAGTGATATCTTGTAAGGTACCACTACCAGATCATGATTTGTTGAATGTCTGTCTTCTCTGTTAGTTCTGTGAGGTCAGCCCCAACCTGTCTTTTTCTCCACTTTTTGGCTCAGTGCCTGGCATACAGTAGACACTAAATTCATATTTGTTGAATTAATAAGCCTTATGTCCTGTGTGACTGACCCCAGAGGGTGGTAAAAATAGACAGGATTCTAAATTTATGCCCCAATGAGAGGTGCCAAGCCACCTGCGTTTGGCACCTGGTACAATGCCCAGTTCAGTGGCGCTGTGGGGTTCTTCTACTTGACCGTGGTTCTTAAACTTGACTGTGCCTCAGAATCTCCTGAAGACCTTGTTAAAAAGCAGATTGCTGGGCCCCACCCTCAGAGTTTCTGATTCAGTAGATGTGGGGTGGATGGAGAATTTGCATTTCTAACCAGTTCCAGGTGAGGCTGATGGTGCAGGTCACAGCACCCCCACTTGGAAAATATGGATTGGTATGTCAATAATACCTGAATAAGTGTCTGCATATCTTATTTTAATTTTTGAGTTGGAGTCTTACTCCGTCACCCAGGCTGGAGTGCAGTGGCATACTCATGGCCACCCTAGCGTTGACCTGCTGGGCTCAAGCGATCCTTCTGCCTCAGCCTTCCAAGTAGCCAGAACTATAGGTGGGCGTTACAATGCCTGGCTAATTTTTTAATTTTTATTGTGGAGATGAGGTCTCACCAAGTTGCCCAGGCTGTTCTTGAACCCATGGGCCCAGGCAGTCCTCTCACCTTAGCTTCTCGAAGTGCTGAGATTATAGGTTTGAGCCACTGTGCCCAGTTTGCATATTTTAAATGCAGAACATGTGGCATCTACAGTGACAAAATCAAATTGGCAGGAAAAAGCATTTTCAGACCAAGGGATGTGGCTGCTATTTTACGCCCTGGTGTGCTTTTTAGGAGACTGGGGCAGCCTGAGATGGAGCAAAGACAGGGGTTTCAAGGGCCAGAGGACAGGATGGTGCTAGTGGCCACAAGGTTATAAATTAGGGCTTGAAGGTGTGATTTCACATCCCAGCTGTACGTCAGAGTCACTTGCGTAACTCTTAAAGGCTATGGTTTTCCTCCGCATTCCCAGACTCCTGAATTACCAGGGGTGGGACTCCGGTGTCTGCACTAAGAAGTCAGATGGGCACTCTCGAGTTATTCCCTACAAGGCCTGTGTGCCAGGCGTTGAGTTAAGTCCTTTACATATATTATCTCATAACATTGTCAAAATAGCCCATGAGGGTTTTCTATTTGCTACTATAACAAGTGACCACACACTCGGTGGCTTAAAAATAACAAAAATGTATTATGACAATTCTGAATGTTAGAAGTCTGACACAGGTCTCACTGGGCTAAAATCAAAGTGTCAGCTGGGCTGCATTCCCTTCTGGAGGGTCCGGACTGGGGTCCATCTTTGTGCCCTTTCCAGCTTCTAGAGGCTGGTCCTGTTCCTTGGTTCATGGTGTGCTCCTCCATCTTCAAAGCCAGCAACTTTTTACCTCTCCTTCTTCAATAGTCACACCTCTCTCCTGCCTCTCACTTCCACCTTTTTTAATTTTAAATTTTAATTAAAAAAATTTTTTTATAGCGACGAGGTCTCACTATGTTGCCCAGGCTGGTCTCAAACTCCTGGGCTCAAGCAATCCTCCTGCCTCAGCCTCCCAACGTGTTGGGATTACAGGTGTGAACCACTGTGCCCGGTCCCACTTTTAAGGACTCTGATTATATTGGGCTCACCTGGATTATCTAAAATAATCTTTCTGTTTTCAGATCAGCTGATTACAACCTTCACTGCATCTGCAACTTTAATTTCCTTTTGCCATGGAACCTAACATACATATTTACAAGTTCCAGAGATTGGGACATGGATATATTTGGCGGGGGGCATTTTTCGGCCTACCACAGTAAGAGCGTCTATTTCCTCCATTTTGGAGATGAGAACATTTTGGTTTAGAATACTTAGGCATTTTCCTGATGTCACGCATCACGCAACTAGGTGGCTGTCTTAGCCTGGGTTTCCCAAAAAAAGCAGAACCTAACATAAAAACGTAAAGTCTTTTATTGGGGAGTGTGATCTGGTGAGGAGGAGACATGGGAAGGAGGGAGACGAACCAAGGTACTGCATCCAACTGGTCATCATCTGGGGACAGACCATGGGGTGAGAAAGGGGCAAACTTCCAGGTGGCAAGTTGCCTCCAGAGCCCTGGTTTCATATTCCCGCAGACTCTCCATAGTTTTCTCAGAGGCTCTGGGTAAGGTGCTATCAGATTACACCTGTGTGCAGCTGGTTGGCCCCCACTTGTTGCTGGTTACCAGTCCCCTGGAAGAGGCTGAAATAAGAGATGGTTGAGGCTGAGCGACTGAATGGCATATTAAACCCAGATAACTCTTTCTGACCCTGGACATCTCACTCCAGGTGGCATGTCTTAGCTTAATCACCACAAGCAACATGCACCCACCTGGGATCATGGAAATACCACTCAACTGGTAGCCTGATCTACCTGAGAGAGGTGGTTCTGCTCCTGATGTCACTCTCGGCACTCAGGAGAATAACCCTTCCAGGAACATTCTGGTGCCTGAAAGCTCCTCATTCAGACACTGGAAACTTCCCTGAGACTACTCCCCACCCACCACCCTAGGGACTTGCTCAACCTGTGAGTAGTGGTTGGGTGGGGAGGAAATCCTCCCTGAAGGTCCCTCGTGGTCAAAGCACACGTATAGCTTCATAAATAGGCAATGTGGTGGCAGGGATCAAAAGTGGTTCAAAACATAAACCTCTTTTGCTTTTCTGGGCATTTGTCCTGTAGAAATAATTAAAAGATATTTACAGAAATGGCCAGGTCAGTCATCTCAGTGTTATTCATAGCAGGGACTGTCAGGAACAACTGAAGTGTTCATACAATAGAACCTTTAGCTGGGAAGCACTCTGTTGTAGGATTTAGACAAACAGGAAGACGTGTTTACAGCTCATGGTTTTGTACAAACATTCCTCCCTTTTACCTTCTTATTGCCGGCAAGAATTTCCAACGTTTTTACAATGAATGGATTTTGCTTTTGTCATTAGGGGGAAAATGTCTACTTTTTAATTAAAACCAAAACCATGGTTCACTTCCCACCGAGTCCTGTTGATTTTACCCCCAGATTCCTGACGGTGACCTGCAGGCCTGAGGCTCCGGCCCTTGCCGCCCTCTTCCCACTACTTGGTGCCTCTCTTCACCCCAGCTCAGAGACTGAGAAGTATCTAGCTCTTTCCTCACCCAAGACCTATACAAGAAGACATCCCCACTATTTGGAAAGCCCCTCTGCCCTGCCCCACTGCCTGTGAACATCCTCCTGTCCGGTATGTCACATCCTGGCAGTCACTTGCTCAGAGAGTACCTTCCTTTTCCCATGCAGTGCACCTGTTCTGTGGATCACCATCTGCCATCATATATGCATATATACTTACCATAAATATATATATTATTTATTTTTATTCTCTTTTTAGAGACAAGGGCTTGCCCTGTTGCTCAGGCTGGACCACAGTGCTAGGATCATAGCTCATAACAGCCTCAACCTCCTGGGTTCAAGCGATCCTCCTGCCTCAGCTTCCTGAGTAGCTGGGACTACAGGTGCACACCTCCATGACTGGGCTACCATCTGCCATTACAGAGCACTGTGGTGGTACTTCCACCGCGGCCTCAGCTCAGAGAAAAGCTCCAGTTGGTTCTGCTTAATTCCATCTATGACCCCATCTTCAGAGGTATCCAATTTCCTCCCCTGGGACTCTTGACAAGGTGGGGTGTTGTATGCGTGGCTGTGTGAGAGGAAGGGCCCAGGCTCACAAATAGCCCATGCACTCCCTTCCCTGATCCTCCTCACAAAAAGTGCCCTTTCCTCCTTCCCATCCTTCCCTGTTCTTGTGACTACACTGTCTTCTCACCCTTTTGTGTCTCCAGGCCCAGTTATCTGGTTTCTGAGAGAGGAAGAACAGTCTCTGCAGGCTGCATGCATCCCAGAATCTTCCTGTGGCACCAAGAGGCACATTTCTTTTTGTCTTTGTTTCTGCTTTGGTGAATATTGGCCTGGTGTACCAGTGGCAAGGAAGATAGAGACACAAATATACAGAAAACAACCAGGTTAATACGTGCCATATAATCCTGCCCCTCCTGTGACATCCTGTACCAGATTAAACAGTATCCCTCCCTGTACCCCCAGGCCCCCACTCTAGTTCACTTGGAGCCTCAGAATGGGACCTTTTTTTGGAAATAAGTCTTTACAGATGTACTTGGTTAAGATGAGGTCATACTGAATTAGGGTGGGCCCTAAATCCAATATGACATGTACTTAGAAGAAGAGAAAAATTTGGACACAGAAGCATAGATGCACAGGGGAGAAGGCCTCGTGATGACAGAGGCAGAGATTGGAGTGAGACATCTATAAGCCAAGGATTGCCAAGGACTGTCAACAGCCACCAGCAGCTAAGAAGAAGCAATGAAGGATCCTTCACTAGAGCCTTCGGAGGAATGATGACCCTGCTGACACCTTAATTTCAGACTTCCAGGCTCCAGAACTGTGAGGAAAGAAATTTCTGGTGTTTGAAGCCACCCAGTTTGTGGTTCTTTGTTATGGCAGCCACAGGAACCTCATACAATCCAATACAACTTGAAGGACCCTGAGGGCAGGACCTATGTCTATTTTGTTCACTGTTGAATCCCCATTGTCTCGTGCACAAATGGTCCTCAATAAACTTTTGTAGGAGGAAGGTAACCAGTCTTGAGCAGGTTGACTGAAGCAACGGGGAAGAAAAGGAACTGAGCTGATCTGCTTGGTCCCATGGAGAAAAACAGCAGCAGGAGAGTGAGACATTGAACTTGGCTCTTCTCGATCTCACTCTCAGATGCTGAAATGTCTATTTTTGGTAAATGCAAATCATAGCTGTGGCCAGTGTCTTCAGTCCAAGGCCACAAACGCACGCGCTGAGCCAGGATTACAGTCATAAGAGTTTATTTTTAAAGCAACCACGCCTGACCTCCAGGCTCAAAGGCCCACAGACTCAGACTTTCCGGTTAGGGCCACCCCAGGCTGGCCGATCACCCTCAGCAGAGAAAAACCACATGTTCCCAAATGGAAAAGGCCCTCCGCCTTCCCCCAGCACTGCAGCTAAGGAATACCTTCCCCTCCCATCTGTCGCCTACACGCTGACTGCTTTCTGGCTTGTTTAACACCCACAAATCACAAGCTGTTGCTCTTGGCTTAGAGTACCAGTGTCTTGAGTTAAATTATAAGTGTGAGTGTGCTATGTAGCCCGCAGGGTGGGGCTGCTAGGGAACACTCTCCCTCTCCCACGAAGGCACAACTCCGTCTGACCCCTTGGTTTTCCCTGGAAGGGACAGGAAAGCATTCTTCAGAAATAAATTTTTTCTCTTAATTGAGCCACAGGTAAGCAGCAACATCATCTATAGATACAACAGAGATTGGGATTCTCCTTTGTCTAGAGGTCTCCCCAGGTCCTGGCTTAAGAACACCTTACTCCATACCTCATCAACAAGGGTACTTGCATGATCAGTGTTTATATACCTAACCCTGAATTGTACTCCACATCTTTATAAGAAAAAAAATAAAGAAAAAAAGAACACCTTACTCAAAAGCTCAATCAAGATTTGAAAAACAAATAAGGAAAGATAGTATTAACCTGGCGGGTCTCAAGGCGATTTTTTTCTTAATTTTTACAAATCGTGTTTTTCTTATTTAATATTGACACTAATAAAGAATGACTAACACCTTCTGAACCAACAAACATACAGGTTACCCGTTTGTATCCAAGCTGGGCTTTTTTGGGAGTCGTACACTCACGCCTGTCATGAGAACTCCTGCCCCCGTTGCTTTGCTGAAACAATGAACTGAAGACTCCACACATCTGATTCTGAAAACATCAAGGAGCAATGAAGATTTTTACTGAAAGTTTCCAAGAAAGGTGAGGAGGAGCTATACGCCACGTCACACAGTACAATCTTTGAAAAATTTGTCTTTAGACATCTTTTTTCAACCCCAAGTTTTCACCCCTCACAATGGCTGCTCCATTTCTCCCTCCTCATCCTCAACACTTTCCTCCTCCTCTCTCTTCTTAAACTTGAAGCCGCAAGAGCTTTCCTTCCAATTTCGTCTCCTTTCCAGCTTCTTCTGTCATGGAAGACCACTTCAGCTGGACTTAATTTGGACTTCTCTTAGCTTCTCTGATTGTCCTTCACCCATCACCACACAACCCAGGAGCTGAGCTTGCTCTAACTTCCTAGAATGCATATGGTTTTCCTCGTCACAAGCAGAAGACTTTGGTGCATAGAAACAACCACACCTTTTGTTGACATATATGATGCCAGAGAGTTCTGGGCTAGTCCTGGTGGTGTTTGAGAGCTGGAGAGGGCAATGGAGAGGAGATGGGAGATGCCCAGGACTTCAGTTCTAATCCCATCACAAGATCAAGGATTTATGAGAATCGATGTGAGCTTAGAGGACATGCACAAGACACAGTCATTGCCCTCTGGGAATTTACAATGTGATGGGGAAACAGAAATGAAAAAATTCTAGAGAAAATGGAGAAGTGCCGTGGGCTAAGTGCCCAAAGAGTTCATAAGAAGGCAGGTGGGGACAGTCTGGAAAAGTCTCAGGAATCCGCATGGGTGGGCTGAGACTAACCAGGTGGAGGAGAGAGGGGAGAAGATACCCCATTCAGGAGAGTCAGTGTGAACAAAGACTTGGGGAGCAGAAGGTGGGAGACAGAAGGGAGGGCTGCCTGGTGAGTGATGGATTTCTCCAAGCACATACATAACCCAGGCCCATTACGGTAAAGTTGAACTACAGTCCCCCTTCAACTTCTCTTATTCCCAAATTTAGGGGTGCCTATGGTCTGGTGGACAGGCTGGCAGTCCTGCACTCAGTGAGGACAGAAGTTCCAAAGACTGTAATTTAGGTTGGTTGATTGGATCTGGGCATGCATTTTCCCACAGACACAAAGTTGTGCATGGTGGTTAGCAAAGGAGTAGTAAGACTAAAATATGTGTGTTGGGAGTGGGATGAGGGTGGTGGCACGTTGATTAGTTTGACATGGTTGTGGTAGGTAGACCCTACATGAGTAAGAAACTTCATGAAAAGTTGATATTTTTCAAATGGGTTGTTTTAAAAATTCATAGAAATGTCACATTTCTATGTTATTCTGTGGGAATTTGGTAGAAAGAATCCCAGGATGCTACACTGAGAGTTAGGCTCCTGGACTAGTCTAGAAGTACCAATGGTAACCTTGAGTCCTGTCTCCCCTGGAGTCCAGAACCAGGTGCATGAGGCCTGCGGGGAGCTTCAGTTATAGCAGTGGAGAAGTGACCTGGGACTTTGCAGGATGGGGTCTGGGGCTGAGTCTGATGTCTTCAGGGCAAGGAAATTGACATTCAGGTAGCCATCAAGACTGGGTGGTCAGCCCATGGAATAAAACAGAACAGAATTCAGGCGGGAGAGAATAAACAAAGGCGGCAGGTGACTGGGGTATGGAGCATGCCCAGCAGGCTCCCAGACACTGCCTAGTGGGTTTGGAAGCAGCATATAATCATCTAAGGAAGGGTCTGGAAGAGCTGTATATGATGTTGGACTCAAAGCTGACTGAGCTCCAGGAACAGACCTCGGGCTGTATAGGCAAGTTGACACAGGCACTCAGTCCCCTCAACAGAGCCCATGAAGCAAGGATACAGAATGGTATGGCTGGATGTTTCACAAGTACCCAAGAGCCAACCCTTTCTTCTTTCCCTTCTCCTATCGCTTTCCTTCTTCCCTTCCTTTCCTCCCTCCCTCTTTCCTTCTTTTCCCTCTCTCTCTTTCTTTCATTCATGTATTCATGCTATGTGCCAAGCCATTTCCTAAGTTATGAGGACAACACGATGAATACAATTCCCACCCTCTTGGAGTTTATAGTCTATGGGGGGAAACAGACATATAACATATAACAATTCACAATATCATATATATATATATAGTGAATATATATATTTGCAAACAGTTCTCCGAAGATATACAGCATGTAACAGCATTAAGAGGGAACCTAATCAGGCCTTGTGGGAGGAGGATTTAGCAAGGCTTTCCTGGAAAGTGACATCTGTGCTGAGACCTAAATTCTCAAATTTAGGCTGACGAAGGGGTACAGGGAGAGGAAGAGGGTCAGTTTTAAGTCACCAAGGCAAGAGAATGAGAAAAGGGTAGGGTCTAAGAGAGCAGGAACAGATCACTGGGGCTGCTCACAGTGGGATAAGACAGGCCACCATTGCTTCTGAGTCTCTGGATATTAAAAATGATGATGATGATGATGACAACAATAACAATAACTACCTCTTAAAAGGCTTTAGATGTCTCATGGCATCCTATTCTTTCAATCCCTCTAAGGGATTAGTGTAGTTATCTTCCCATTTTGCAGATGAGAAAAACAAGGGTTAGAGAAATTAAAGAACATGTCTAAGACCATATAGCCAGCAAGTGAAGGAACTCAAACATGACTCATTGCCTGCCTGATTCCAAAGCTCTTGTTCTGAAAACTTTACCCTACTCATTGCCTTTTGGCATCAGTGACTTGCTAAGAGAGGCTGGGCAGCCTGTCTCCAGTGTTTTAGATTCATAGAAATTGTCACATTTCTATGAGCCCCAAGGAGTGTGGGGAGGAAGGAGCAGGACAAGGAAGAGGGCGCAGGTGGCTCTGTCAGTCATAGGGAAGAGCTCGGTGGTGGTGGAGGTGGCGGGGTGCACGGGGCTCCTCCGAATGTGTGAATCATTCGTTAAGTTGAGCATTAGTCAGAGGTTGGCTGCATTGTTGCGGAAGTAGTGGGCTGGGTGCATACTCAACCGGAAGCTGCGAGGGCTGGAGTTTTTATCTCATGGTGACATTGTGAATCAGGGAAGGCAAGTCAACTTTTGGGGATGAATTTTAAGCAGAAAAACATCTTCTCTAATGCTTGCAGGTGGCTTTGAGGATTATGGAAGAAAGATACTATTTAGAGGGCTTATCAAGTCCTTGACCAGATATGCCCCAAACCAAGATGTCTCACTAGCAGAAGAAACCAAGCACACCATTTTACAGGCTGTTCACACAATCACTAAGGAGCACCCGAAGAAGATTCGAAATTAGTTGGGGAAGGAATTTATCACAACGATAACTCAAGACTTCCTGGCAAGCTTTTATGTCTGAAATGCAGAGAGAACTCCCAAGCCCTTTCAGTATAGTAGGGGTGGAAAAAACCTCAGTGACTTTGGTGAGATAGACGACAGAATGCCAAAAACAAGAACTATTGTAGAATTTAGGAAAAGCAAAATAACTGCCTCTCTTGGGGCTACCATTCCTACCTTAACTATGGCCCTGGTGATGTGGCCCTGGTGATGTGGTCCCTATAAGTTTCAGGGTATCTGACTATGTGTATGAGATGCTTCCCATCTCAGTTTGACACTGATATTAGTGGTCCAGGTATAACTATTGTTCAAACACCCAGAGGCAGGACAGGGAAGGAATGTTGGACCTGGAGGTGAAATCCATTTACTTATGCAACCAAAGTTTCTGAGAATGTACTAGTACAAAGCATTTCCTTAGGCCTGTTATCTCTAATGGTCCTTGGACTAGTCCAACACTCACAGTTGAGATCAGGAAGCCATCTTGTCCAAGGTCCATAGTTGTTTCTGTGACTGGCAACAGTTGGGTCTCTTTCCTTATCTTGGGAATCACCAATTCGGCAAGGGCTGGGTATAGAATATTGTGGAAGAGACTTCTGAGCATACAGGAGGCTCTGCACCAGTGTTTCGGTTAGAGGAGGCCATGTGGTCAATGGGAAGGTGCTCTGGCTTTCCAAGTACAAATCCATTTCCTAGATGTGACCTTGAATAGGGCCCTTAACCTTTCTTTGAGCATAGCTTTCCTTGACTGGATGATTAAAAACAATTAGACTTTATCATATTGTTTTCAGGGTTATATGAAATAATAAGCAACAAAATTGAAGGCAAGTTTTAGTGATCTTACATATAATTTTTGATACATTACATATTTTTAAAATAAGGTATCATAAATATCATTAGTTTTTTTGTTTTTTTGTTTGTTTGTTTTAGGCAGGGTCTCACTCTGTTACCCAGGCTGGAGTGCAGTGGTACAATCATGGCTCACTGCAGCCTTGACCTCCTGGGCTCAGGTGATCTACCCACCTCAGCCTCCCAAGTAGCTAGGACTACAGGTGCACACCACTGCACCTGCCTAATTTTTTTGTAGAGACGAGGTCTTGCTATGTTGTCCAGACTGGTCTTGAACTCCTGGGCTCAAGCAATCGTTTCACCTGGACCTCTCAAAGTGCTGGGGTTACTGAGCCCAGCTTCATCCTATTTTTTTAATTAAAAAGAAAGAAATAAAGGAGATTAGCATGTCTAAAGCTTTGACTTCTGTGCTTAGCACACAACAAGCCAACACGAACCTTAAATATGGATCAGCAGGCCAGCTTCTAGGATGCAGACATGTCCAAGCAAGTCTGGGGAACAGGAGGGGTTAGCCCATGACGGCTATATTTGCACGATGGTCTAAAATTCCTCCTAGAGAGAATTTGGGCTAAAGGAAGAGAACAACAGTTCCCAAGTTTGTTCAAGGGCAGTGGATCAAAGCTGGAGGGTACAGCCCTGTGTCTGTCACGTAGACGGATCCCCCGCTCCACTCCTGCCCTACCCCCCAGACTCCTGCCTGAGCTCTCATGGGAGAGTAACAAAAAGGAAAAGCCATTTCCTAACATCTCTGCTAGACTTTGGGAACTTTAGGCAGTCCGGCTTATAATTTTTTAAGCTAGTGTACACGAGGAGAACAAAGGGGACTTCCCCTTCTCCGCTCCCTGGAGGTGTCCGCTGGAGTCTGGAGAACAGGGAACTAAGAACTGAGAAGACGTCTTGGTGCAGCAGGCCGTCAGGCAACTTTTACTGTAGGAACTAAAAAGCAGCAGCCGCAGGGTGCCTAAGCACACGTGGGACACGTCCCTAGGGACTTCGGGTCTATTTAGGAAAATCCTGTGGGAGATCTCAGGGTTACTGCATGGTCACCTGAGACATAGATAGACTGGGAAATGGGCCAAATATGGGCAGGGTCTCCTCAGGGTGTGTGGCCTGCTCTGCTGGCTGGTGGGTTAAGTAAGTGGGCCTTTCTTGTTTGCCTCTACTGGGTTTTCCTTAATGGCCATGTCAACAAATTACCTTTAAAAAATGCTGACAAGATAATGCTTTAGGAGAGTGTGCTCAGCTATACGTTTAAAAAATAATTTTTAAAATGGTGATAAAATATCTATAACATAAAACTTGCCATTTTAATCATTTTTCAGTATACAATTCAGTGACATTAATTACATTGATAACGTGGTACCACCATCACTATTCTATTTTGAAACTTCAAATAGACTCTCTGTAACTATCAAGCAATAATTCCGCATCCCCCTTCCCTCCAGTTCCTGGTAGCCTCAAATTTACTTTCTGTTGCTATTAATTTGCCTATTTTAGATATTTTATATATGTGGAATCACATAAAATGTGGCTTTTTGTGACTGGCTTATTTCACTTAGCACAATGTTTTCATGGTTCATCCATGTTGTTGCATGTATTAGAACTTTATTCTCTTATCTGGCTTAATAGTATTCCATTGTATGCATATATCACATTTTCTTTATATATTTCCACTGTGCTCATCTGTTGATGGACACTTGGTTTTTTCTCACCTTTTGGCTAATGTGAATGATGCTGCAATTAATATTGGCATACAAGTGTCTCTTTGAGTTCTTTTTTTCCATTTTTTCCCAGCATATACCTAGGAGTGGAATTGCTGAATCATATTGTAATTCTATGTGTAACTTTTTGAAGAACTACTAAACTGTTTCCCACAGTGGCTGTACCATATTATATTCCCACCAACAATGTATGAGAATTCCAATTCCTCCATATTCTTGCCAGCACTTGCTATTTTCTATTTTTTTTTAAAATTATAACCATCCTAGTAGATGTGTAGTAGCATCTCATTGGGGTTTTGATTTGGATTTATTTAATAACTAATGATGTTGAGTATCTTTTTATGACTTTATTGGCCATGTATTTTCTTTGAAGAAATGTCTATTTAATCCTTTTCCCATTTTTGAATTAGATTTTTTTCTGTTGTTGGGTTGTGTTTTTATTTATTTCGGATATTAATCCCCTACTAGATATATGACACTTTAGATATTCCCTCCCATTCTTTAGGCTCTTTTCACTTTCCTAACAGTGTCTTTGTCAGCACAAAAGTTCTTAATTTTGATAAAGTTCAATTCATCTATTTTTTGGTTGTTGTTGCCTGTGCTTTTGGTGTCCTAACTATAAGATCATTGCCAAGTCCAATGTCATGAAGATTTTCTCCAATATTTTCTCCTAAGGGTTTTACAGTTTTAACTCTTAAATTTAGTTCTTTGCTCCATTTTGACTTAATTTGGTGTTTGCTTATAAATAGTATGGTGTAAGGTAAGAGCCTAACTTTTTTGTGGATTGATCTTGTGCCCTGCAACTTTCCTGAATTTGTTTACCAACTCCAGTAGCTCTCTTGTGGATTCTTTGGGATTTTTAAAATATAGGATCATGTCATATACAAATAGGGACAGTTTTACTTCTTTCTTTACAATCTAGATGCTGTTATTTCTTTTTCTGTCTAGTAGCTAGAACTTTCAGAATAATGGTGAATAACAGCCGTGAAAATAGGCATTCTTGTCTTGTTTCTGATCTTAGGTAGAAAGCTTCCAGTTTTTTTTTTCATTAAGTATGATGTCACCTGTGTGTTTTTCATAAATGCCCTATATCACATTGAGAAAGTTACCCACTAGTCCTAGTTTTCTGAGTGGTATTTTTTTTTTTCCAATTATAAAAGGATATTGGGTTTTTCTTCCATTGCTGCCTTCTTGTGTCTTTAGTTCATGTTTTTGTAGTGAACCATTTTGATTTCCTTCTTATTTCCTTTTGTTTATATTCTCTAGGTCTTTTCTTTGTGTTTACCTTAGGGGTTATACTTAACATCCTACATTTATAACAATTTACTTTGAATTGATACCAACTTACTTCAGTAGCATACAAAAATTGTTTCTATACAGCTCCTTCCTTCTTTTATGTCAGAAATAACATCTTTATACAGAGTGTTCCCAATAATATAGATTTATAATTTTTATGCATTTGTTTTTTAAATCATGTAGGAAATAAAAAAGCAGTTACAAACCAAAAATACAAAAATATTGCCTTTGATTTTTGTTCATTTACCTTACCAGAGATATCTATTTCTTCATAATGGCTTCATAATGGCAATAGCCTAATGTCTTTTCATTTCAACCTAAAGGATTCCCTTTAGCAATTTTTGTAGGACTGGTGAGTGATAACAAACTAACTCCCTCAGCTTTTCTCAGCCCAAGGTGAAAGCTTAGAATCGTCTCTGGTGTTTTCTGAGTATACATCTTGCTCTGAGCATGTGCCTGGTTTTCTAGATTCCCCCATCCACCCAGGTGCTTTTATTTTATCTTATTTTGAGTCGATGTCTCATTCTGTCACCCAGGCTGGAGTGCAGTGGCATGATCATGGCTCACCACAGTCTCGAACTCCTGGGTGCAGATGAGGTCTGACTATGTTGCCCAGGCTGGTCTCAGACTCCTGGGCTCAAGTGATCCTCCTGTCTCAGTTTCCCAAAAGGCTGGGATTACAGGCATGAGCCACTGCGCCTGGACCCAGGTACTTTTAGATGTCCTAATTTCCCAAAGAATTTGCCCCAGTTTTTCTTCTTGGGAGTTAGGCAATCTACAGAATGTCTGCACCATATTTTTTCCTCAGGCTGCAGTGAGTTCTCAGTCCACCTTGCAGAGTTTTCAAGTAATGCCCGCCACTCTTCTGGCCTAAGTTAGGTGAAGCCAAGACAAGCATCTTGTGTCAGTCCTTCAAGTACCTCCACCATCAGGCTAGAACAGATATCTGTGATAATCTATAAGATCTGCTCTGCTTCTTCTGGAACCAGGGATCAGCACTGCACTCTGGGAGCACGGGCTGCTACCTCTTCAAGACTGCTGCCACACGGGGTCTCAGGAGGAGGAGGCGGGGCAAGGGCGGGATAAAACACCACAAAGCATTCTGAGCATTTCCAACTTGCTTTTTTCTTGATTCAGCCTTCATAAGGTTGCTTAAACCTTTGGCTTTTTTCCAGTGTTCTGACAAAGTTGGATCTCACAGTTTTTGCCTGTTTTTTGGTGTTTCCGTAGGGAGATAAGAGTTTGGCACTACTCACTCCGCCATTTGCTGACATTACTCCAAAGCTATAATTTTATTTTATTAGAGACAGGGTCTCGCTCCGGCACCCAAGCTGGAGTGCAGTGGTGCAATCATGTCTCACTGCAGCCTTGAACTCCTAGGCTCAAGCAATACTCCCATCTCAGCCTCCCGAGTAGCTGGGATTATAGGTATGCACTGCCATGCCTGGATAAATTTTTGATCTTTTTTTTTTTTTGTAGAGACAGAGTCTCCCTATGTTGCCCAGGTTGGTCTTGAACTCCTTGGCCTCCCAAAGCGCTGGGATTACAGGCATGAGCCATCAAGCCCAGTCCCATCTATACTTTTGACAGTGACCTTATTTTTTATTTTTTTTTACTTCTGTGCTACTGTGACCTGGGAAACTGGGTTACACATGCAAAACCCACTTTGACCAAATTCTTGAACTGGTGATTGATATCTATTTTTTTTCCCTGTAGTTCTGGCTAATTGAAAGACTGGATACCTATTTTTTGTGGAGTGAAAAAGACCATGAGACCAGAGTAAAAACAAAAGACCGAGTCTCCACAGGTCATTCCTTTACCTGTGCATGGTTATAAATACTATGTAACTGGCATCGACATTGTAATGAAAGGGTTACTAAAGTTAGTCTTTATTTACACTTAACAGTGGAGGGGCACTTTCTAAAATGTTTGCTTGAATGTTCAACAGTTCTAGTTGGACTCCTAGATCTGTACTGGCAATTGAGTTTCATCTCTTGTGACGATGACTGCTTAATGCAATGTGTGAAGTGTTCAGACTCAAGAGATAAGGGTTTCATAATTAACTGGTGTTCATTGTCATGGGCACAGAAAGGAGAGTGCCAGAGCGTATTTAATGCTGTGTAATGAATTATCCCAAAACCTAGTGACTTAAAAAACAAACATGTGGTGTCTCTCATAATTTCTTTTCTTTTCTTTTTCTTTTTTTTGAGAAAGCGGGATTTATTGAGAGGACAGAAAAGCTCCCATGGTGGGAGGGGACCCAATGGGGTTGCCTGTCTCTCATAATTTTTATGAGTCAGGAGTATGAGGCTAGTTAGATTGGGTGGGTTTGGTTCATGGTTTCTTGTGAAGTTATGGTCAAGATGATGGCAGGGATTGCAATCATCTAAAGGTTTGACTCAGGGTGGAGGATCCACTTCCAAGAGAG
>CAUYQG010071287.1:0-11219 GCA_963574415.1 Tarsius wallacei | reverse complement strand
AAAGTGAAGCTAAGAGGTAATAAGTGGGGACAAATTATGTAGGCAAAGCTGGTGCTTATTAGTAAAGATGTGCTTAAAACCCGAATTCATAATTTTTGTCATTCCATTTACAGAAACAAAGATCGGAGTATCACATGTTCTCATTCATATAGTGAACCTTGAACATCCAACGTAATACTATAAGAAAATGACTGACAGTGGTGGGAAATTACGGGCTGGGGAGGGGAGGGGGGATGGGATTAATGATACTCAATATCTGTCTGGGGACGGGGAGACACCTCTTATCACCAAGGGTGTCTGAAGGAGGCATATTTGTATATCTAATCCTTAACTGTACCCCACAATATGATAATAAAAAAATACTGATTAATTAAAAAAAAAAAGAAAAAAAAAAAATCATCCACCATGACCAAGTAGGCTTCATCCCCAGGATGCAAGGCTGATTCAACATCCACAGGACCATAAATGTAGTTAAATACATCAAGAGATGTAAAAACAAAAACTATATGATTATATCATTAGACGCAGAAAAAGCTTTCAATAAAATTCAGCACCCCTTCTTGATAAAAATCTTCGAACATCTAGGCATAGATGAAACATACTTCAAAATAGTAAGAGCCATCTGCAAAAAACTCACAGTCAACAAATGGCTAAAAAGACAGGAATTGGAAACATTTCCCCAGAAAATAGGAACAAGACAAGGATGCCCACTCTCACCTCTCCTATTCAACATAATATTGGAAGTCCTAGCTAGAGCAATCAGACAAGAGAAGGAAATCAGGGATATCCAAATAGAAAAAGAGAAAGTTAAGTTTTCATGCTTTGCAGATGATATAATTCTATACCTCAAAAACCCAAGAGAATCTGTCAAAAACCTCCTTGCACTGATAAAGGACTTTGGCAAAGTCTCAGGGTATAAAATAAATGTGCAAAAGACAGTTGTGTTCCTATACACCAACAATAAACAAACAGAACCCAAATAAAAAGCACAATCCCATTAACAACAGCTACAAAAAAAATGAAATGCGTTGGCATCTTCCTAACCAGAGAAGTCAAAGACCTTTACAACGAAAACTACAAAACACTGCTCAAAGAAATCAAAGATGACACAAACAAAAGGAAAAATATTCCATGCTCATGGATTGGAAGAATCAACATTGTTAATATGTCCATCCTACCCAAGGCAATCTACAGATATAACACAATACCCATTAAATTATCAGCATTCTTCTTAGACCTAGAAACAATACAGGAATATCATATGAAAATATAAACGACAATGAATAACCCACCAATCCTCAGCAAAACAAAAATCGAAGTGGGAGGTATTACACTCCCAGACTTTAAACTTTATTATAAAGCTACAATAATCCAAACAGCCTGGTATTGGTACAAGAACAGGCATACAGACCAACAGAACAGGACAGAGATTCCAGAAGCAAACCTCAATTTCTCAACCAACTCATCCTCAACAAAGACTACACCATCAACCTCCCTGGCGCGTGGGGCTGCGGGGGGGACCTATTCAGTAAATGGTGCTGGGATAATTGGCTGACCACACGTAGAAGACTAAAACAAGACCCCTACCTATCACCATGCACAAAAATCAACTCTACATGGATCAAAGACCTAAACATAAAACCTCAAACTAACTATAAGAACCTTAGAAAATGCAGGAAACGCCCTTATGAAAGTTGAAACTGGCAATCAATTCCTGACAAAAACCCCAAGTGCCCATGTCATAAGAGATAAGATAGACAAGTAAGACCTCATCAATCTGACAAGCTTCTGCAGAGCAAAAGAAACCATTAAGAGAACAGGGAGACAGCCCACAGACTGGGAAAAACATATATTTGCCAACTGTTTATCTGACAAAGGCCTAAGATCTAAGATCTACAAGGAACTCAAATGTATTGAAAAGAAAAAAAAAAAACAGCCCCATTACAAAGTGGGGCAAAAGAAAACATACAAGCAGTCAACAGATACATGAAAAAATGCTCAGTCATCAAAGAAATGCAAATGAAAATCACACTGAGATACCACCTAACTCCAGTCAGGATGGCCATCACCAGTAACTCAAAAAACAACAGATGCTGGAGAGGATGCGGGAAAATGGGAACACTTCTACACTGTTGGTTGTAGTGTAAACTAGTATAACCTTTGTGGAAAACAGTGTGGTGATTGTTAAAAGACATAAAAATCAACCTTCCATATGACCCTGCAATCCCTCTTCTGGGAATATACCCAGAGGAACTCAAATCACTCTATGTAAAAGATACCTGCAGACCCACGTTTATTGCAGCTCTACTCACAATAGCAAAAACATGGAACCAACCATGCTGCCCATCAAAAAAGGACTGGATAAAAAAAATGTGGTACATATACACAACAGAATATTATGCAGCTATAAAGAAGGACAAAATTATTAACTGACAGTAACTTGGATGGACTTAGAGTCTGTAATACTGAGTGATCTATCACAGAAATAAAGAACTGGGTACCACATATTTTCACTCATAAGCAGACCTTGAACAACAATCATAATACTACAAGAAAGGGACTGACAGTAGTAAGAAACTGCGGGGGGCGGGGGTAGTATTTGCAGTAGTGGGAAACTGCCAGGGGAGGGGGTTGCATACGTCATCAACAAAGGTACCTGCAAAAATAAACATTTATATTCCTAACCTTAAATTATACCTCACATCTTTAAAATAAAGAATTTTTCAAGGGAAAAAATAAAGAAGAAAAAAATGAGCAAAGGACTTAAATACACATTTCTCTAAAGAAGACATACAAATGGTCAATAGATATATGAAAAGGAGCTCAATATCACTAATATCAGAAAACACAAATCAAATCCACAATGAAACATCACCTCACACTTGTTAGGACAGCCATTATAAGAAATAAAAAATACTATAATCCCAGCACTTTGGGAGGCTGAGGTGAGAAGATTGCCTGAACCCACAGGTTCAAGACCAGCCTGGGTAACTTGGCAAGACCTCATCTCTACAATAAATCAAGAAAAATTAGCCGAGCACGATGGCACATGCCTGTAGTTCTAGCTACTTGGAAGGCTGAGGTGGAAGGATCGCCTGAGCCCAGCAGGTCAAGGCTGCGGTGGCCGTGAGCATGCCACTGCACTCCAGCCTAGGCGACAGAGACTCCAACTCAAAAAAAAAAGAGAGAATATGAAAAACTTACAGTTAACATCATATTTAATGGCAAAAGACTAAATGCATTCCCAAAATAATTTGGAAGAAAGGCAGGATGTCCACCTACACCACTTCTATTCAAAATTGTACTTGAGGTACTGTCTGTGTACCAAGAAAAAGAAATAAAAGGCATACAGATTTAAAAATAAGTAAAACTGTCTTTATTCACACATGACATGACTATGTAAAATTTTCTGAGGAATCAACAAAAGATGCTTGAATTAAAAAGTGAATTTAGGCCAGGCTCTGTGGCTCAGCCTGTAATTCCAGTACTTTGGGAGGCCAAAGCGAGTGGATTGCCTGAGCTCACAGGTTCAAGACCAGTCCGGGCAACTTGGCAAGACCTCGTCTCTACAATAAATCAAAAATTAGCTGGGCATGGTAGCACGTGCCTGTAGTTTCGGTTACTTGGAAGGCTGAGGCAGAAGGATCACTGGAGCCCAGCAGGTCAAGACTGTGGTGGCCGGGAGCGTGCCACTGCACTGTAGTCTGGACGACAGAGTGAGACTCCAACTCAAAAAAAAAAGTGAATTTAGATAGTCAAGTGATAAAAGTTTAATATAAAAAATGATACTTCTTTGTGCAAAGCCTATGGAATGAAAATTAAACAATGTTGTTGAGAGATATAAGGACAGAGAAATATATCATGTTCACAACACTAAACACTCAACATTGTTAAAATGTCAATTCTCCCAAATTGACCTCTAGATTCAAACAATTCTAATGAATATCCCAACAGGCTTTGCTATAGAAATTGACAGCCTGATTCTAAAATTTATATGGAAAAATGCTAAGATCCTAAAAGAACAAAAGAAAAACGAATTTGGAGGACTTACAAAGCCTGACTTCAAGACTTACTAAAAAAAACCACACCATCAAAACAGTGTGGTATTGGCACAAGGATAGACACACAAATCAATGGAACAGAAAACAGTTCAGAAATAGACCACACATGGTTGGCTGGTGTCCCATTGACTGAGATAGAGAGAAATTTATCAGGTGACAAAAGAGTTTATTATCTTAATTGTAGTGGTTACATGGCATATAAATTTGTCAAACTCATTGACACTTTTACACTTTAATGTACACTTAAAATGAATGCATTTCATTTTATGTAAATTATAGCCAAATAATGATAATGTCAAAATATATTATGAAACAATTCCCAAAACTACCTTGCTTTTTAATGAGAATCTGGTCTGGAAGAAAACTTAAATTCATTAAGGACCCATCATTTGCCAAACACTAGTTCTGCACATTTAATTCATACAACCATTTTCTAAGGTAAGAATCACTCACCAGATTTTTACACTGGAAGAAATGTTGGGTAACTGCTAACTCATCCACCTAGTAAGTGGGAGTCAAGTCAAGACTAAGCCCATGGTGCCATCATTGTCATCCTCGTATTAAGTCTTCTCTGTAGATACTTTTTCACCAATGCTACTACCCACTAAAACCATTTTTAGACCTAACTTGATTGTTGTTTTTTTTTTACTTTCCGAGACAAATCAACTTGAAAATAAAAGACAAGAAAGATCATGAACCTAGCCGGGCGTGGTAGCACACGCCTGTAGTTCCAGCTACTTGGAAGGCTGAGGCAGAAGGATCGCCGGAACCCAGCAGATGGAGACTGCGGTGGCTAGGAGCATGCCACTGCACTCCAGTCTGGGTGACAGAGTGAGACTCCAACTCAAAAAAAAAAAAAACGAAAAAAAGATCATGAACCTAAACGGTCCCTAAACTGCATGACTAGCTTCTGAACAATAATAGGCTAACCCCTATGTGCTAAATACCTCAAGTTACAGTATTTACAAAATGCTTATATACTGGACTCATAAAAAGATGTACAGCCAGGCACGGCAGCACACACCTATAATCCCAACACTCTGGGAGGCAGAGGCGAGAGGATTGCCTGAGCCTAGGGGTTCAAGACCAGCCTGGTCAACTTGGCAAGACCTCGTCTCTACAATAAATCAAAAAATGAGCCAGCATGGTGGTGTGCACCTGTGCTTCCAGCTTCTTGAAAGGCTGAGGCAGAAGGATCACCTGAGTCCAGCAGGTCAAGATTGTGGTAGCTGTGAGCATGCCACTGCACTCCAGCCTGGGTGAGAGAGTGAGACTCCTACTCTTAAAAAAAAAAAAAAGACTTACAAACAAATTCCACTATGACTATTTCCAGCATCACACAGCAGTTAAGATATAAAACTGTCTGTAAGACTCTTAAGTGGTAGAATTCTCCCACTGGGTAAATTATTATTATTGTTACAGATTTTTAATCTTTGAAATGCCACACCAATTACCACTAAGTAGAACCATCTATCTTTTACTCTGTTAAAAACACAAATTCTAAAACTTAACATCTAGTAGCAATTGGCAAATAAAGAACCACACATCATGGCCAAAATCTTTACTGCAATAAATGCCATAATGGATATAAAAATGTTCTAGTGGGAGGTGGTAGAAAATATAGAAGCCTTGCAAAATCTTCAATATTCAAGATGGAGGTGTGAAAAAAAAAAAAACTTTTTGAAAATTTCAAGATAAAGGAGTTAAAGAAATAAATATGTGGACTTTAGTGTTAACACTAGCTCAAGTAAAAATCACAATTTACCAACTCACAGAAACAAAACATACTTACAGTTATGTGAACACTGAGGAATTATCATTGCAATGTTGAAATATTCAAAGCAAATTCCACACCGCAGCAAATCATCTACTCTCTGAAATGCAAAGCCATATGATAAAATATCATTAGCCATTTAAAAATGTGCTTTCAAAGAATAATTAATGCCGTAGGAAAATGCTCATGTTTTATCAGACACTTTTTTTAAAAGTCAGGAAACAAATCTACGACAATAATACATTATAGCAATTCCGTAAGTTAATCTCCACATATGCCCATAGCATCGGCATTCCAGTTTCAAAGATGAAACCTACAAAGTGCCTAAGTTGACTGGATCAAACCCACAACTCCAAGATGATCCCAAATTAAAAATGCATAAAAACTGAAGGAAAAGAAGATAAAATGTTAAACAGTGGTTATCTCTGGATGGTAACAACAACAAAAATGCCTGAATAAAGAATGGTTGGCAGATGACTCAAAATTTCCTTAGTTTAGAGAAAGAGAAAGTGACAAAGTAGAAAACAGATGAATGGAAGTAATAATTATAAAAACATTTGTAAATTTTGGGGGTTACAGATCCCTTGAAAATTGAAAGAGGCCAGGTGCGGCAGTTCATACCTGCAATCTCAGCATTTTAAGAGGTTTAGGGGAGAGGATCAATTGAGGACAGGAGTTCAGACCAGATTGGGGAACATACTCATAGTGAGATCCTGTCTCTACAAAAAATTCAAAAAGTCAGCCAGGCATGGTGAACAACCCTGTAGTCCCAGGTACTCAAGAGGCTAAGATGGGAGGACTGCTTGAGCCCAGGAGTCCAAGGTTGTAGCGAGCTACGTGCCACTGAACTCCAGCCTGGGTGACAAAGCTACACCCTGCCTCTAAAGAGGAAAAAAAAGGATAAAAACTAAGGACTCTTATCAGAAAAACATACACACAGACAAAAAAATGTGCAAATAATGTAAGACTCCGAAGTCTTTCTATGGATTCCAGGTTAGGAACCATGGATTCTGAGTCAGATTTCTATTCAATATAAGAAAGAACTTCAGCCAGGCACGGTGGCTCACATCTTTAATCCTAGCATTTTGGGAGGTGGAGGCAAGAAGATTGCCTGAGTCCAGGGGTTTGAGACCAGCCTGGGCAACCTGGTGAGACCTCATCTCTACAATAAATCAAAAAAAATTAGCCAGGCCTGGTAGGGTGTGCCTGTAGTTCCAGCTTCTTGGAAGGCTGAGGCAGAAGGATTGCCCGAGCCCAGCAGGTGGAGGTTGCTGTAGCCATGAGAGCGCTACTACACTCCAGTGTGGGCGACAGAGTGAGATTCTGATGAAAAAAAAGAAAGAAAAGAAAGAAGGAAGGAAGGAAGGAAGGAAGGAAGGAAGGAAGAAAAAACTTCAGTCAGAGCTGCTTCTGAGAGCAGCTAGTTCTTTGTCCCTGGAGGAGTTCAAGCAAAAATTAGATGAGAAGTTGGCAGATATGTAATAAAAGAGATTAAAATACTGGAGGGGGCTGGTTTTCCAATCTTAAGATATCATGATTCTAATGTGAGTTAAATATGGGCTCAATCAACTCATGGTAGAACACTTGCTGAACACTCTCTAGTGCTCAACTCTCTATCTTCAGTGCTGTGGTGAGTAAAGTCAGTGAAGACATGGAACCTGCCTCTAAAGAACACTATGAAGTTGCAGGAATAAAAATATGATTAAATCTACAAAGCAAGAGCTTTACAGGTTACAGAGCTATTATTTCACTTTCTTTAGCCAATACAATCTTCATGACAACAAATAAAAAGGGGAGAGAAGTACTTAGCACAAGTTCTAATAATAATAAAGATACAGTAACTGAATACTTTCAGTCAACTAGCAAATAATTTTTGAGCACCCACTTTGTGTAAGGCACTGCAATAAGCACAGTGAATAAGCCAGCAGGATCTGTACCCACACATATTAACTCATTTACGCAAACCTATGAACTGTCTATTTCTGTCTCCAGTTTATAGTTGAGGAAATTCAGGCTCAGAAGTTAGGTCATTGACTCAAGTTCACAGAGTTAAGAAACAGAAACCAGGCCAAGCGCGGTGGCTCAAGCCCAGCACTTTGGGAGGCGGAGGTGAGAGGACTGCCTGAGCCCACAAGGTCAAGAACAGCCTGGGCAACTTGGCACCTCATCTCCACAATAAAAGTTTTTTTAAACATTTTTTAATTTATTTATTTATTATAAAGATGTGGGGTACAATTAAGGGTTAGGTATATAAACACCGATCATGCAGGTACCCTTGTTGATAAGGTATGCCCCTCCCTCCCCTAGCAGTTTCCCTCAACTGCCAGTCCCACCCCTCCTCCCCTGACAGTTTTCCACTACTGCCAATCGCTTTCTTATAGCATTATAATTGTTCAAGGTCAGCTTATGAGTGAGAACATATGGAACTCAGTTCTTTGTTTCTGTAATAAATCACTGAGTATGATCGACTCCAAATCCATCCAAGTTGCAGCAAATTTGCCGGGCATGGTAGTGCGCGACTGTAGTTCCGGCTACTAGAAAGGCTGAGGCTGAAGGATCACCTAAGCCCAGCAGGTCGACACTGGGGTGGCCGTGAGCATGCCACTGCACTCCAGCCTGGGTGACAGAGTGAGACTCCAACTCAAAAATAAATAAATAAATAAAAGCAGAAACCAGACCTAACTCAGGACCACTGGAACTCAAATCTATGCTCTTCTCCACTGTATCATCGTGCCAAAGGCACCACAACTTCAAAACTACAGCTTTCCTGAATCTTTCCACAATGTCAGCGTCTCACCATGGGGATATCTCAAGTCCCCAAGCACCGTAGCGGGAAGAACACGGCCTAATACTTTCTTTAGCCTTCACTTAATCCTCTAAATCAGTTTTATGAGTCAGTGGGACAGATACTATCAACCCCAAGTTGACAAAACTGAGGAACAGAAGGAGAAAGTTACCTTACCCACAGTCACAAACAGAAATAATTACAGAGAAAGAAGGAAAACCAAGCAACTGACTCTTAGCCAGGGCAGCAAAGTTATTCGTTCTAGAGCAAACCTAGCAGGAATCCAGGGACCACCACCACTATAAATGCAAACTGGTATTCCTTGCCAAAACAGAAAGTGGCCACAACAATAAATGCTATTGAAGCAAAATAACACCACGAAATGAAACACTAGTGCCGGGCCTAAGTCGTGATCGCTGTTGAAAGCAGAAACAAGCAATTGTTACAAAAGAGTTAGGACGTTAGGGAGGAGTTGCTGCAGCACGCTGGGACAAACCAGCACTAGGCTTATTGAGGGTAATTAGGAGAAATGAAAGCGTGTAAAGACTGCCTGCTTGGCTAAGAGATTAAATAAATGTTACTGGATAGTGTCCACCCAAAATAATATCCGGTGTCACTGTTTACATAGTGCTAGACACAAAGTAAGCTCTCAGAAAAGGCAAGCTGTCACTATTGCTGTCACTGTTTAGAGTAACAGTTTTTCTCGAAGTCATTGTTGTGACTGAACGGCAGAACACCTAGTTCTTCAAGACGGCCAACCTCGGCTCACCATTAGCCACCGAGGTCTCTCCCTGTCACTTCTCCGGGAAGTAAATTGAGGCCCAGGGCCACGCGGTCGGCAAGCGGCAGAGCAGAACCGGGTAGCCCGGCCTGTTCGCCGCTCGCGCCTCGTCCTTTCTCCGCCTCAAGACGGGGTCACCCAGGAGCCTCCAACCTGCCCGAATCACTCACCTTCATAACTGCCAGGCCCGTAGGCCACCGAGGCTCGGCCACGGAGTCCATGGTCACTCCTGAGACTGCTGAGGGTCCGCCGCCCGCTGGCCTCCAGCTCTCCACTACCACTCGAAATTGCCCGCGCTAATGACCTGCGTCAGCAGTCGGCGACTCGCCTGAGGCGCGCGGAGTCTGCCGGAAGTTGTAGTGTGTGGGCGGAGCGCAGCCTGGGTACCCGCACTACGCATGCGCCAGGCTTCTCCCATGCCCCTCCAGCGGAAAACGAGTGGTGGTTTAAAAGCTCAGCACTTCCAGGCGCGGTGGCTCACGCCTATAATCCCAGCCCTTTAGGAGGCTGAGGCGAGAGGATTGCCTGAGCTCAGGGGTTCGAGACCCGCCTGGGCACATTGGCGAAACCTCGTCTCTACAATAAATCTAAAAATTAGCCGGGCGTGGTGGTGCGCGCCTGTAGTTCCAGCTCCTTGGGAGGCTGAGGTGGAAGGATCTCCTGAACCCAGCAGGTGGAGGCTGCTGTGGCCGTGAGCGTGCCACCGCATTCCTGCCTGGCGACAGTGAGACACTGACTCAAAAAAAAAAAAAAAAAAAACTCTGATTCTCTTGGTGGGGGGAAAAAAAAAAAAAGTCCAGAGCCAGTTGGACAGGCTAGCCAGAAATCAGACTTAATCTACGGCCTCACCAGCTCTTTCAAGGCCAAGGCTCATGCATCCTCCTCACTCCCTGACTGCAATCATATGTTCCTACTCTGAGCAAAAGTTGTCATTTCCATTACTTCATCTCTTCTTTTTATGTCTCTTGTATCATAACACTGGGAGGTAGGTAAAAGTCACTCCTCTCTTTTGTAATTAGTGAATAGTCACACTCCAGATAGGGCCTCTGGGGTTTAAATGGGAGCTCTTGCTTTTATTCACATCAAAATGTTAACTTACTGTTATCCTTTTCTTCACAGAAAACCACTTTTAACTTTGCCATACAGCTTTCCAGATATTTCCTATGCAGCTTGACAAAGATTCAGTGCTTTAATTGGGCTCTTGAACCCTTTTCTAGACCAATCTGTGTACTTCTTTATAAAATCCAGTTTTAGCAAAGAACCCTGATAAGCAATTTAACAAAAAACTCCCACCGTTGATATCTGATGAGTTCCTCATCCTTCACCATTCCCAACATGATGTCTGAGCTCTCTTTGAGGTAGGTTATTCAGTGCAGGTTAGACACAGATAGGTAACTTTCTTGTAGGCAGTTTAAATTAAAATAGGGTAAGTGTTCAGACATCTTTCTTATCTATACATGACTTTCATCCAACTAATCATGCACACCAGACCTGACCACTTTGTGGGCTGTAACATGGATCTACCAGTGCAGTAAATCACAGAAACAATAGGGAACTACCCAAAATACAGACATAATGTTCTAAGAAAAGTCCAAATCTAGTTAGACAATAACTTTAATTATTTAGAAGGTCCTTGTGACCTTAAAAGGTTGAGAGACAGTAATAAAAACTCATGACCAAGCCGGGCTCGGTGGCTCAGCCTGTAATCCCGCGCCTTTGGGAGGCTGAGGTGAGTGGATTGCCTGAGCCCGCGGGTTCGAGACCCGCCTGGGCAAGCAAGACCTCATCTCTACAATAAATCAAAAAATCAGCCGGGCA
>CAUYQG010071286.1:0-12905 GCA_963574415.1 Tarsius wallacei | reverse complement strand
CCCCCCCCCCCCCCCCCCCCCCCCCCCCCCCCCCCCCCCCCCCCCCCCCCCCCCCCCCCCCCCCCCCCCCCCCCCCCCCCCCCCCCCCCCCCCAGAAAGCAGTGTGTGATGAATTCTATCTCTGTAAACCAAGAGGATAAGGAGGCATATTTCCTTTAGATTTTCTTCAAACATTTGAAAAAAAAATAGTATTCATGGAGATAAGCCCTTCCCCATCTTTGCTTCTGGCAGTTAGAAGTGGTGGTGTCCTGCCAATACCCATTGTTCATGCCTGGAAACACCCTTGTACAAGGCAGTTACCCAGGGCTCTTTGAAAACTCCAGGAGGCTGTATAGCCACTTTTGTAAACCGAAAGAAAACATAAGATATCTCCTGAAAGCTGAGGCATTGTTAAGAGTACAAGCTGTTTTGTCTGGGTGAAGTAAGGAACACATACTGGTGCTAGCAGTGTGCTCTGCTTCCTAAAGTAGCCTTTTTCTTTTTCTTTTTTTTTGAGTTGGCGTCTCACTCCGTCGCCCAGACTGGAGTGCAGTGGCCGCTCCCGGCCACCGCAGCCTCGACCTGCTGGGCTCCGGCAATCCTTCCACCTCAGCCTTCCGAGTAGCCGGAACTACAGGCGCACGCTACCACGCCCGGCTGATTTTTGATTTATTGTAGAGATGAGGTCTCGCTTGCCCAGGCGGGTCTCGAACCCGCGGGCTCAGGCAATCCACTCACCTCAGCCTCCCAAGGCGCGGGATTACAGGCTGAGCCACCAAGCCCGGCTGCCTTTTTCTATTTGACCTTCACAAGTGCCCACGAGATAGCGTGTCAATATTTTAAGAACCTCAGAATCTTTTCAACATGACTTCCCTTCTATGAAAAATTGCCTTGCTGAGTTACTTTAGAATACAAGTGTTTTGGGTATTAGTACAAATAAGATTTTTAAAGCTAAGCTATCTGGAGTAAAAATGAAAAGTCTAGCGAAGAAACTCTAATAGACAATATTTTACTATCTGCCTTCCCCATTCCTATGGAAATGTAAGACTCTGTGAACAGGACGACATTACCTCCTCTTGACTGCCTCACCAGGCAGAGTGCTGAATCACGGGTCTGGAATATAACCGAAAAGGTCTTTGGTTTGCACCGCCATCCAGACTCCCTAGGATTCGAAGTTAGTAATTCTTTGAGTTACATGCACCTAGAGGGAAAAGACCACAGAATGAGACCACAACTGACTCATTCCAGAAAAACAAGAAGCTCCCGATTCACACGACCAAACCTTCTTCAAGGTTCATACTCTTTGGCAACAACTGATTCCAGAGAAGTCAGAGAACCCCTCCACCTAGGGACCATCATCATTATTATCTTTGTGACCTTGTGTCCAGATAAATGCCTTGTGTCACACGTCCCTATTTTCCTTATTCTTTGCTTCAAGATAGGAGCCCCTCTGCCAAATAGTCCTCGGATGATGTCTCTCTCATCGATTCCCTCCCTTCAAAACACCCCACAGCTCTCTATGGAATACCTGTTTCATGATGAACACACTCATCTTCAACCTCAGACTCCTCACGAAAGGGCCCTTTCACCTTCTGATCTCAGCAGGAATGTGTTTCTCTCTAGAGTACACCACATCCCTTGCAACCTCTCAAGTGGAAGGTATTTTTTCCTCCTTCTTACCTTGTAGTGTTTTTCAGGATGATGCTTGGCATGGGATTTCTTTCTCAACAAGTGTCTGTTACATAATAAATAGTGGTTATGTAAATAAACACTTGTCAGCCTCATCCCGGGGAAAAGAGAGCTCCCCTTTGAGATCCAGGCAATTCTGTATCTCTCCGCATCCATGCTCATATGGACTTTTATGATCTCCCATTCCCTGAAGATTGAGCCCAATGTTACAATCTTTCTCTACTCTCCTAGTGCTGCCACTGTCAGTGACGACTATGCCCACAAGGAAACTCCACACAACACGTTGAAACTCCACCCACTCACATTTACCACCACCTCCCACCCTCTCCCCCAGGATTGAGAAGACAAGGCAGCAGGGAAAAGGCTAAATGTCTCCCTGTCTTGGGACTTAGAAGTGGAGAACCACCAAGACCAGGTTCTTTGTGTATTTTACATAGATAAAAGTGTTATTATGTACATTTATGCCCAGAGTTCATTTTTTGAAATTCCAGCACTCTGGAGGGAAGTGTGCAAGATGGCTGTCCTTTGCAGCTGAGCAATATCTATCTATTTACTTTATTCCAAGTTGGGTATAAGAAGAAGAACAGGAAGTAGCCAGGAGTGGAGCAGAGTACAGCCACTTGTTGTCAGACAGTGCCAATTACCAGTTGAGAACTTAGGATTTAGAGCTCAACAGACCGGGGGGCAAAAACCTCGTGGTAAAAACCCCACACAGGGGCAAATCTGTATGGTTTCTTACAAATTGCTTAAGTTTCTACAATTCAGAACCCTGTGTGCAAGATAAAGATAGTGAGACCTCCTTCAACAAGTTCTAGAATAAATGAGGTATGTTAGAGTCCCTGGTGCATGGTCTAGAGCCAGAATTCCCTGGAGAAAGGCAGTGTTGACAGTGAGGACGAGGGTGACCATTTTCAGCCTTTAGGAGCTTCTGGGGCCTAGTAAATTCTGTGGCAGACTGGGATTCCAATTTTCCACTGATTGCTCAGTGACCTTATTTGACTTTCCTACTTATTCTATTTCAAATAGTGAAGGTACCGCCCCTGTACAGAGATATGTGTGGATGCAGAGAAATGGACAATGCAGAGAGGGGCAAGATGGTGCTGGATTGGTCAGAGAGTGAGTCTTTGCATGGGTCTCTGTGTCTGTTTGTGTATGTAAGTGGGTGAGCAAATGTCCAACTGAGGGGAGACATGCAATCAAGCGCCCAGGGCCTCTTGCAGAAATGACAATTTGCCACTCCTCTGAATTCAGCACCTGCTGTGCACGGAAGGATCCACCATCCCTGGGGAACCTCTTGGGAAAAGACAGAAGAGATCATTTGACACCCGGCTCACACCACCACCTGCAGCAACAGGTCCGGCATGGGCAACAGGGACCATGGAGAAAGCGTGGGGAGGAATTCTGGAGCTGAGTCACACCCGAGGGGAAAAAAAAAAAAAACATGGACCGCCACCATTTTCTGTTCAAGGACTAGGCAGAGACCTGCTTTATTTTTCCCAATTCTGAGCTACCTGGATCCTGAAAAGCCTGCAACCTGAGACCAAGAGGTGATCTCTGCACCCCTTTAAAATCGACAATCATTTGTCCAGAGAGGATACTCCAAGTGCACAATACCAGAGAGACAGATGCCCCATCCCCATGTTGGACCAAACACAGCCACATGCAATCTGAGTGGGAGACCTAGAGGCAGACAGTTTGGAGCTTTTCCTGGGAAAATCTGCTGGAGCAAGCTGAATGCTGGCAGTGAGAGCTATAGAGGGAACGCAGGGAGGAAGCCTGAGGCAGACTCCCAAGGAAGCGGTGAGGAGAGCCCACCCCGAACCTGGCTGGGGCTTCAGAGATCTGACACCAGGTTTGGAGATCCAGAGACTGGCAATAGCTCTCAGCAGAGAAACTGAACAGACTTTCTCGAGCCTGGGCAGAGAAGTGCTCTGGGCCGCCTTCTGTGGAACAGCAGAACTGCATCTTGAGACCAGGTTTGTTTGTTTCATTATCTCATTTGGCTGCTTTGTTTGCTGGTTGGTTTTCCCTTTTCTTTCCTTCTTCTGTTTCTCTTTCTTTGTTCTTTCTCTGTGTGTGAGAGTGTTTTTTTCTTTCTCTTTTTCTAACATTCTTTCTTTCTTTTTTCTTTCTCCTCCTTCCCTTTTTCCACTCTCCTTCTCCTCTCTATTTTCTCTCTTATACCCTGTGTTGGACTCAGGACCTATGCACGCATACTCACTGTCAGGTCACACTGTGCAGAGATAGAAAGCAAGTTTCAGTGGACCCATTCACCAGATAGCAAGCATTATAACCTGGCAATACATTCTGAATCCTTGCAGCTCCCCTCATCCCCTAGTAAGTGTTCAAAACTGTAAAGAGATACCACAATACCCCACCCACAGTCCTACTTCATAATTGAACAAACCCAGAGCACTGGTTCAAGGAAGGTACAGCAAATATCAGAAGGAACTACTTCTGCATTTTCCACTAAGCAGTGGAATTAAAGAGAAAGATAGCAGAATCGCCACAAATGAAGAAAAACCAACGAGGAACTATTGACAACCAGAGCCCCAGCAAAGAGTCAGTGCTACACAGCACAGCTACTGGGACACAAACAATAGCTATCTCCAGGAATGACAGTACCCAGAAAGTACTTATGGAGATCAGAAATTCATTGGATAGAATGAATAAAAATCAAGAAATACAAGGGCTAAAACTAAATGAAATTGCAACAGAACTGAACAAACTCAAAAAAGTGTACTTAGAAATAACAGAAATAAAGAACTCCATCCAAGAAATGAATGACAAACTGACAAGCATGGAAAGCAGAATTGACCAAGCAGAAGAAAGAATCTCAGAGTTGGAAGATTAAAATATAGAATTAACTCAACCTATTAAAATTATAGAAAAAAACTAAATAAGAAAGAAGAATTTTTATATTATGCAGTCATAAAGAAGAACAAAATTATGGACTTTGCAGCAATTTGGATGGATTTAGAGTCTTCATCTATCACAAAAGCAAATAATTGAGTACCACATGTTCTCACTCATAAGCGGAACCTGAACATTTACTGTAATGCAATAAGAAAGGGATAGGCAGTAAATAAATACATCAACAGATGTAAAAACAAGAACCACATGATTATATCATTAGACATAAAAAAAGTTTTCAATAAAATCCAGCATTCCTTCTTGATAAAAACCCTTGCACACCTAAGCATAGAGGGAGGATACCTCAAAAGACTAAGAATCATCTATAATAAACCCACAGTAAATATATTGCTAAATGGACAGAAATTGGAAGCATTTACTCTGAAAACTGGAACAAGACAAGGCTATCCACTCTCACCCCTTCTGTTCAGCATAGTGTTGGAAGTCCTAGCTAGAGCAAGCAGACAAGAGAAAGAAATCAGGGGTATCTAAATAGGAAAAGAAGAAGTCAAGTTATCCCTCTTTGATGACAATATGATCCTGTATCTCGAAAACCCAAGATAATCTGTCAAAAACCTCTTTGCACTGATAAAAGACTTTGGCAAAGTCTTAGGGTACAAAATAAATGTGTAAAAGACAGTCACATTCTTATATACCAACAACAAAGGGGCAGAGAAACAAATAAAATGCACAATCCCATTCACAATACCCACAAAAAGATGACATATCTCAGCATCTTCCTAACCAGAGACGTGAAGGATCTTTGCAATGAAAACTACAAAACACTGCTCAAAGAAGTCAAAGATGACACAAACAAATGGAAAATACTCCATGTTCATGTATAGGAAGAATGAACATTAATTCAGTGTCGATCCTACCCAAAAGCATTCTACAGATTCAATGCAATACACATTAAATTACCAACATCGGTCTTCTCAGACCTGGAAACAACAATACAGAAATTAATATGGAAACATACATGACCACAAATAGCCAAAACAATCCTTAGCAAAAGAAACGAAGCAGGAGGTATCACACTCCCAGACTTTAAACTTTATTATAAAGCTACAGTAATCAAAACAGCCTGCTATTGGTACAAGAACAGGCATATAGACTAATGGAACAGAATAAAGATTCCAGGAGCAAAATCTCAATTTCTCAACCAACCCGTCTTTGACACAGCCTCCAACAACAATCACTGGAGGGAGGAGAACCTATTTAGTAAATGATGCTGGGAAAACTGGCTGACCATGTGCCGAAGCCTGAAATAGGTCACCTACCTTTCACCATTCAAAAACCAACTCCAAATGGATTAAATACCTAAATGTAAAATCTGCATTAGAAAATGCAGGAGACAGCCTTTCAGAAATTGATATAGGCAACCAATTCCTGATCAAAACTCCAAAAGCCCAAGCCATAAGAGATAACATTGATAAGTGGGACTTCACCAAACTGAAAAGCTTCTGCAAAGAAAAAAACAAAACAAAATAAAAAAAAATCAAGACAGCAGGGAGATAGCCCATAGAATGGAAAAAAATATTTGCCAACCGCATATCTGACAGAGGTCTAACATCCAGGATCTACAAGAAACTCAAATGTGCTGAAAGGAAAAAAAATCCCCATTGAAAAGTTGGTTAAGAGAGCAGGGAGACAGCCTACAGATTGGGAAAAAGTATTTGCCAACTCCAGGTCTGACAAAGGTTTAACATCGTGGATCTACAAGGAACTCAAACGTGAGGAAAAGAAAAAAACAAACAACCCTATTATAAAATGGGCAAAAGATATGAACAGACACTTCTCAAAGGAAGACATCCAAGCAGCCAACAGACACATGAAGATATGTTCAACCTCACTAATCATTAGGGAGATGCAAATCAAAACCACTCTGAGATACCACCTAACTCCAGTCAGAATGGCAATTATCAATAACTCAAAAAATAACAGTTGCTGGAGAGGGTGTGGTGAAAAGGGAACACTTCTACACGTCTGGTGGGAGTGTAAACTAGTGCAACCTCTGTGGAAAGCAGTATGGCGATTCCTAAAAGCTCTAAATATCAACCTCCCATATGCCCCCGCAATCCCCCTACTGGAAATATACCCTGAAGAACTGAAATCACTCCATAAAAAAGATACCTGCACTAGTATCTTTATCGCAGCATTGTTCCCAATAGCAAGAACCTGGAAGCAACCATGCTGTCCATCAAAAGAGGACTGAATTTTAAAAAATGTGGTACATATACACAATGGAATACTACGCAGCCATAAAAAAGAACAAAATCATGAATTTCACAGCAACCTGGCTGGAGCTAGAGTCTATAATACTGAGTGACCTCTCACAGAAACAAAGAACTGAGTATCACATGTTCTCACTCATAAAGTAGACCTGGATCATCCAACGTATTACCATAAGAAAATGACTGACAGTGGTGGGAAACTATGGGGGGGGGTGGGTAGGGAGATGGGATTAATCGTAGTAAATATCTGTCTGGGGATGCGGAGACACCTCTTATCAACAAGGGTGCCTGACGAAGCATATTTGTATACCTGACCCTTAACTGTACTCCACAATATCATAATAAAAAATATTGAATTAAAAAAAAAAGAGATGTAGTAAACCAGTCCTGTTTTTGTCTCTGAGTCTCAAATCCCCACTATTGCAATGGGTCAGTTGAATCAGATAATTTCTGAAGTGTTGCGTGTCCTGTTCTTATGTTGTTCTGGTCTTTTTTTTGTTCTGTTTGTTAAGTTTAGAGATCTTTTGTGCTATTAAGAAAATTTATATTGCAACTATCTATGTGCTAAACGTGTGGCTTGTTTTTGAAGATGTAATACTGGGTTTTCTAGAATTTTTAAAACTTTATGAATATTACAATCTAAGTGGTAGGACAATTAAATACACAAAATAAAAAGGTAATGAATAATTAAGTTCAGAATGCTAAAGAAATGTGATAAAAAGGGACTTGGCAAGCGAAAACTGAGGAAAGTTGTCATAGAAAATGTTTTTAAACTGAGGCCTGAAAAGTAAGCCACAACAACATATAATCAAAGAAGTTTCAGACAAACGAAACACTAGGTGCAAAATTGTATAGAATTTGATACGCCTGACTAGTTTGAACAACTGAAAGAGAGTAATCCTTGAGCATTCTAGCTCTGGTGGAAATTATAAAAATATACAATATGCATAAAAATAAGGGGGCATCTTATATTGTGCATCCTAGCCTTAAACGTTTTTGTCATTATATGGATGCATGTATAACAGATGAGTCTCCTTCAAATTATGAATTCTTGGACCCCACCACAAACTCACTGAATCAGAATCTTGGTGGTTGAAGTGCAGGGATGTGTGTTTCAGTAAGCTCTCTGGGTGATTCTTATGCACTCTAGAGATTGAGAGTCACTGTTCTATGTTATTTCAGGAGTCAAAACTACTCTTCTAATATATCTGATTCAAATCTTGGCATTTGAAGTTGCATTCATAAAGACACAGATAATCAAAATCTAGTCCTGAATATTTGGTACTCAGAAGCTGCATATTCAGAACTTCAAATCCGCTTGCAAAGTCCCTAAAAATTGTGAACACATCATGATCTCACTGGACTCTAAAATATATCCCTCTAGAGAGCATGATATTTATAGGATTTGAGAACATTAATTATATGACAAAGACACTTTCCTCTTTGTAAGCAACCAAGTCAACAATAGCCCTGTTTCTTCATAAATGTGACTCGTGGGGTGTCAGATATGATTTGGTTGGTGCCATCGTGTGAAATACCTTTTATATGTCATTTTTTAGAGAAATGGGATAATTTAGCATCACTCTACTCTTTTAGAGTGATGCTGCAACCTAGGCCCAATAAGAAAAACTGCACATAATTGCTAAGAATCACGTTAGCACATTTTTAGGGACGTAAAGGGAAAGATAAATTATACAGAAAGTTTAAAAATTAAACTTCCATAGTGCATTCATCTGTGCCTTAAACCCAGTGTTTGAGTGTGCAAGGCAGAGGCTTTTATTGAGAGATCATAACAGACAATGCATCATAAACCAAAGTGGCATCAAGAAGAACAAACAATATCTAAAGAAGAAAGCCCTTCCCTGTAAGACACTTGGCTAGTTTACTTGGAAAATGTTTGAGTAAAGAACAATTCAAGCAATAACATCAAATGTTATTGTTTTGTTTAAGGCCCGAATCAGTGCTTCCTCTTTACTCCTCCTGTTTTGTAATGCTAGCCAAACACCTATGGATAAAAAGATCAGTTTCTGTGACTTCTGATAAAACTTTCAAGAGAAGGAAATTGTGAAGTAGAGAGCTCTAGATAATAACATTGCTTTCTAGGACCACTGAGTGAATTGGGCCTTCATAATTCCTATGCCATCTCAGTTCCATGCATTCTTATATAGTATAACTAAATTCAGTAAGATGCTCTAAACAATTAAAATCTCTCTCATTTGGCAGGCCCTGTTCTCCTGAGAAGGCAGCTTCAGTATTTCTTCACCACATACCCATGGATAATCTATCCCTGCACTGGCCAATTTACCTTATTTTAGAGCAATCGGTTATTTGTGTTGGTCTTCCCCAAACTTGACTGGTAGTTTTAAGATGACATTCAGCTTGTTATAGCATCTCAGTTTTCCTTAAAGTGTCTACCATCATCTTGGAACATAGAGGACTCTAATCAGTCTTATTTTCCCTATGCTAAATCATGTTTTTAGATCACAACAAGTGAAAATCCACCTGAGTTCTGAGAAAAGATTTCAAAGCATCAGGTTAAGTTGGAAGTTTTTTTGTTTTATTTTTTATTTTTTGTAGAGGCAGGGTCTTGTTATTCTACTCAGGGTGGTTTAGAACTGCCTGCATCCAGCAATCCTCCCACTTCTACCTTCCAAAATGCTGAGAGTACAGGTGTGAGTCATCATGTCTGGCCACAGTTGGAGTTTTGATGAGTGTGTGATGTATTCAGTTGTATTTGTGATGAATTAAGTTATATTAATACTAAGATTTTATATTAAGTGTCTTGTATACTGTGGTGCTTGATGTGTTTATAACAGGGACAAAAAACGTGTAGCTATTCCCTGTATCAAAGTTTACCTTTCCCCAGATCTCCAGGGCAGCATATGATGCTGTCTAGTTGTTTTCAGGAAAAACTATCTTGGGTTATGAAATAACTGTGTTTATGAATTTTCAATGTGACTTATTTGACATGGTAGAGTAAAAAGAGCAGCGGAATACTTAGCAGGACATCTGGAGCCTCATCCCTGCTCACCCTAAATGACTGTACAAACTTAGCAGTTCTTTCTACACACTGGGTCTTTGTTGTATAGACCCCTCTAATACGGTGATAGAAGTGAGTGATATTCTAAGATCCTTTTAGCTCTAAAGTTCAAAGATTCTTATCAATTTTGAAATCGCATATTTTTGAGTTTTACTATTTTTGCACCTGATTTTGCTGTCTTTTGTGAGTCATGGAAAGCTACCTGTTACAAATGTGGTGTGATGAATGTTTAAGTTTTCCATTAATAGGACTATCTGTCAGATAAAAGTTGTACTAATATAGCAACTAAAATAGAACAAATTAATGCCTAATAATAAAGAATGTTGCTGGGTTAATGTAGAGTAGTATACATGAATATAAAAACCTTAATATGAGATGGAATAAACTTGTTATGAGCAAGGCATAGAGAAAATGAAAGGAGTTCAGAAGAGATTTTCAGGGTGACTTCATGGAATAGGCAGCACTTTAATTGATACTTGAAGGAAGCGGGGGATTTCTTAAGTAGGAGAGTTGCTAGAGTTAGGACTAATGCGTACCATTTTTTTCTAAGGGTGCATTTTATAGTGGAAGTCAGCTGTGGGTTCCTGGCCAGGTATTCTAGGGAAGAGTCTACACTGTATGATTAAGGTGAGAGGAAGGTCAGTGCCTAAGTGCTAAAGGTGAAGAGGAGATCCTGGAAGAGAAGACATATCCAATGCGTTCAAGTGAAACACAGTTGCTACGCTATATTCTTTTTATTTAGAATCTTGTAAATCTTCAGTAAATTATTTAAGAAATGAAAAATGCTGGTGTGGTAGAATTTCTAGTGAAAGCACATGGGAAGCTAGATATTTATGTTAAGGTTTCATGGTGCTGAGGAGGCACCATGCAACCAGCAAGGTCTACTCTAGGTTAGAGAACTACAGAGGTCCAGCTGATAGTATCTTAGACAGAGTTTCAAAAGATGACTCAGCCACAGAATAAATGAAGCAACTACCCATAAGTACAGATGACTATGCTCAATATTAAGCTTTATCCTAACTGGATTTTTAGTGGTGTGGCCTAGAAATGTGTACTTTTAACCTGTTCTGCGAGTAATTTAATGCATCAAGTACAACCTGTGTCTGAAGACCCGTGTTTGGAAAAGACATGTGTGGAAGACATATAGAAAGTGTGAGAAGATTTAGAGGCAGGAATGTAAAGTGACAAAATGGAGGAGGTTCTAGTATTCGTTTCAAAAAGAAGGAAATAATGACAGCCTGGATTCATGTCAAAGCAGCAGGTTTGCATGCAGAGAATAGGCTGGCTAAAAGAACTGCAAGTCATATGAAGGAAACAAACATTTCCATGTGTTTAGGCTTGGCCAAAGACATAACAAAACATCTTTTTTTTTCATTTCTATTTCTGCTGTCCCCTGGGACAGATAGCTCTGGGCCTCATGGAGTTATGAATCACAGTGTTCTGACATATGCAGCTAATAGAACATGCATTAGCTTTAAAATTAGGTGCTCTGTTCTGAAGGTCCATGATTTCATTCCCTATTCTAAGTATATTAGCCTCTCCTAATATGGAAGAGATGTGAAATTTTCTTATAAGTTTCACTAACTCTCTTACAATGAATTCACTACCTACTTAGTTTTTTTCTCTTTTCTGCCAATTCTGCTTCTTCCCAGGAGCCAGATCACGGAAACGAATCCCCACCAGTCCTATTTCTGAATTACTGAGGCTACTAGGTATAGTGTCTTTAAGCAAGAAATTTTCAGTTTAAGATGCACATAACTCCTGTAAATAAAGAAAAATGTGTGTGCGTGCATGTGTGTGTGTGTGTGTGTATGTGTGTGTGTGTGTGTGTGTGTGTGTATTTGAAGTCTCCCTCCCTCCAGAGAAAGAATCTATTAGATTTTCAAGAAGACAACCTATACATTATGAAGTGCTTCTGTCATGTAAGAAAACGCACAACTTAGAGACCTAAATTCTAGGACTTGCTCTGACCTGCACATATGTGTGATTTTTGCATGAGACTATCACTCCAAGTCTCATTTTACTTCTACAGAATACAGAATGTGAACTCAAATGATCCAAGGTATTTACACATGCTAAATAGCAAAGCAATATAATACAAGAGATTCTTGTATCCCATAAACAATCTGTTGTACACAAAGACTGAAGCACCATAGCTATATTCAATGCACATGATATTTGAGAGAAAAAAAGCCATAAACAAGATTAATTTATGTATAGTAATGATCTTAGTAACTGAAGTATTGTGTGCATATGAAGAAATGTATAAGATAATTCTGGTAATCATCAGAATCACCACACAGATGAAAAGAATGCTAATGTCATTGATCATGACCACTATTGAGTAATTACCGTAAATGCCAAGTTGTGTTGAAGCCTTTCAATCCTATGAGGTGGATGTTATAATACCCACCATACGAATAAGGATGAAAACCTTAGAGAGATGGGTTAGTAAGGCAAAGTCAGAGTTATTGCCAGAACAAAGGTTAGCAAATTGAGGAAAAGAAGTTTGCATAAAAGTAGTTTTTGCGTATCTAATACCACAGCAGTTTTCATAGTCTGTTGGCTGCTTGTATGTCTTCTTTTAAGAAGTATCTATTTATGTCTTTTGCCCGCCTTTTAAAAGGGGTGTTTTTTTTTTTTTTCTTTTGACATGTTTGAGTTCCTTGTAGATCATGTATGTTAGGCCTTTGTCAGATATACAGCTGGCAAATGTTTTTTTCCCATTCTGTGGGATGTCTCTCCATTCTCTTGATGGTTTCTTTTGGTTTGCAGAAGCTTTTTGGTTTAATGAGGTCCCACTTATCGATCTTATGTCTTATGCCATGGATATCTGACATTTTGATAAAGAATTGTCTATTCCGATTCCCATAAGGGTGTCTCCTGCATTTCCTAAGATTCTTATAAAGTTTTACGTTTAGGTCTTTGATCCATTTGGAGTTGATTTTGTGTATGGTGATACGTAGGGGTCCTCCAATTTCTAATTATCTAATAGAGTTGGATAAACATTATTCCCTTAGAGCTAACACTCAGGATTGGCTACATAATTT
>CAUYQG010071285.1:0-13115 GCA_963574415.1 Tarsius wallacei | reverse complement strand
AGACTCCAACTCAAAAAAAAAAAAAAAAAAAAAAAGCAAAACATGATGACTTGAGCCTAAAGTCCCATCTATTAAGAAGTCTGAGGCAATGTTTGAGCCCAGGAGTTTAAGAAGACTAGAAGACTAACCTGGGCACTCAGTAACACACCAAGATCCTGTCTCAAAAAAAGGAAGGAAGGAAGAAAGGGAGGGAGGGAGGGAAAGATGGGTAAACAACATACATAGGTAGTTTACACAAAAACAAGAAAACCTATGGTCTCTGAACATATGAAAAGATATTTAATCTCGTTCATAATAAGATGAATGCATATTCAAGTGACATTAAGATGCCAATTTTCACCTATAAGATTGGAAACCATCCAAAAGTCAGTGCAGTTATTGAAAGCAAGGCATTTTTCATACATTGCCAGAGATGAGTTTCAAGTGGAGCCTCTGGGGAGCAACTGGCATTATCTAAAAGAATTATAAATCCACGCCTGCCTTTTGACCTCACAGTCCTACTTCTGGGAATGTATTCCATTTTACAGCTACACAAGTGACGATGCGAGTGTTTGTAATCGCAAATGTTTGGAAATGACTCAAGTGCCTGCCATTAAAGGACAGGTTCAATAAATGATACAACAGTCTCACTATGCAGCTATTTTCAAAAAGTTGAGGAAGTTCCCTATATAAGACCTTCAAGATGCAGAAGTGTGTATACTGTATGTTAACATTTGCTTTAGAGCCTCAAATGTAGACTATTGGAGACAGAGAAGAATATACATTCAGGTCTCCACTTTAACCAAATTATTACTCAACATCACGAGTAGTGAGATGATGACATTATGTGCCTCCTGCTGCAGTATGATACAAACAAGGCATCCTGTCCATCACCTGTGAAAGATTCTGACCAGCAGTGTTAAACCTCTGCACCTAGCTTCTGGTTTACAGAAAATAGATGAACAAAGTGAAAAACACCATAAGGAAACATTCTCATTCACCATGTGGGACTGTCTATAATACAACTGTTTGGGATCCTTTAAAAAGTCACTATTATGGGGGGGGGGAAATGGGTGGACCATTTTAGACTAAAGACATAACAACCAATTGCAATGCATAATCCTAGATTGAATTCTGGTTCCTCCCGGCACCAGTTTTTCTAAAACTGTAAAAGATATCAGGCTGAGCACAGTGGCTCATGTGTATAATTCTAGCCCTTTGGGAGGCCGAGGTAGAAGGATCACTTGAGCCCAGGAGTTCAAGACCAGCCTGGGCAATATAGTGAGACCTTGTCTCTGCAAAAATAAGAAAATAAAAAAAGTTAACCAGGCATGCTGGGGTACTTGAGAAGCAGAGGTCGGAGAATCACCTGAGCCCAGGAGGTCGAGGCTGCGGTGAGCCATGATCATCTCACTGCACTTCAGCCTAGGTGGCAGAGTGAGACCCTGTCTCAAAAAAAAAAAAAAAAAAAAAATTTTTGGACTAACTGGGAAAATTATCGTATGATCTGGATATTAGATGTTATGGAATTATTGTTAATTTTCTTAGGTATAATCATGTTATTGTGTCATGTAGGAGGCTGCTTGCTAAAGTGTGTCCACGCATGGGGAATAGAATGGGGGAGGAGGGAGCGAGGCAAAAATATGGCCAATATCAATTGAAGCAGGTGGCTGGTAATGAGTGCTCATGGTACTATTCTTTCAACTTTTCTGTTTTAAAGTGTCTATAATATAAATTAAAAATAAAATCCTAAGCCCCTCCCACCAACTGAACAGACCCCCTCCTGTCCAAGCGGACCCCAGAAAAATCTTAAAAGACTGAGGTCAGACACACCTTGTCACACCCTTTCCCTTTTGTCGATTAGACACAACAGCTGACCAGCATTAATATTAAAACAGAGACCATAAGACTGACAGAACAGACTCTTTGTGGCAATCAGATACCAAATGATAAACCTAAGGCCGTGCCAGGCAAGAGTTAAGTCATGCATCTCTATACTTAAAGAATAAACTATATGCTAACTGCCTTGACGGCAGTTAACCCTCAAGGGCTTTCTTTTTCTCTAGTAGGTAAACAAACACTTGAGATAAATATTATTAAAACATTTGCAACTCATCCAGCTCATGGACACTAACTGGCCCCCTGTTCCACCAGCCATAACTACAGTTTTCGTTGGACAAGAGACTGATTTCAGAATTTTCTCCTAAGAGCACCAACCATGGACTGGTTCTGGCTGGTTTATAGAGACAGAGCACTGGAGTGCCTTCATGTCCTAAAAAGACCTTTTGACATATACTAATTGTAACACATTTAAATGTTAGATCTCCACCTCGAAGCGAACATGCATGTTTATTCAATATGCATGTGTCAGGACTACCTTCATGAATACTCATAGCTCCTCCTGTAACCTGTTGAATATGTATGTTTAGCCAACCTGTTCAGCATAAAGCCCCCAAGCCCTCCTCCTTCCAAGAGCCTGTCTCCGGGCTTGGTGGAAGGCACCTTCCCAACCTAGGGGATGGCCACCTTGCAAGCTGTAACCCCTTATAAGAAATAATGTCTTGGCCGGGCTCAGTGGCTCAGCCTGTAATCCCAGCACTTTGGGAGGCCAAGGTGAGTGGATTGCCTGAGCCCGCGGGTTTGAGACCAACCCAGGCAACTTGGCAAGACCGTCTCTACAATATTAAAAAAAAAAAAAAAAAAAATCAACCGGGCGTGGTAGCGCACGCCTATAGATCCAGCTACTTGGAAGGCTGAGGTGGAAGGATCGCTGGAGCCCAGCAGGTCAACACTGGGGTGGCTGTGAGCATGCCACTGCACTCCAGCCTGGGCGACAGAGTGAGACTCCAACTCAAAAAAGAAAAAAGAAAGAAAGAAAGAAAAGAAAAAGAAATAATGTCTCCTTTTCTAAATGTATAGATTTCTGATGTTTTTAACTTAATAATGAAAAGTTGAGGGATCAAAAAGTGTATGCTTGCTTTTGCATTAGTAAACTATACAAATATACATTAGAAACTAATCATGGTTACCTGTAAGGGGGTGGGGGTGAGACTTGTCCATGTGTACATTGTTACAGCATCTTGAGTTTTGAAATTGTAACTCTATGACTTTTATTTAAAGCATATGCTTACAATAAATGTATATCTAAATCAGAGCTTTCCCTAAAACTCTAGATTTCTGGCTTCCCTTGGAAGCAGGAATTTGAAAGAACTGATGCCCTCGCTGGCCCTTCCCACACAGCATGATCAAGGAGCCTTGAGCTGCTTCCCTTTAAACAGGGCAAGTCACTCCACTTCCCTGGAGGTTCTTCCTCCCCGGTTTCCACCTCATTTGTGTTTCCCATGGGGCCCTGTAGGGGTCTGTGTGGCACCTCGGGTGATCTCCATGCAGTGTCTGACACCCTCACCCTCCTGCCGCCCACCCCACAAGCCCAAGTATGGCCCTGGAATCTCTGTCTTCCCCTCCTACCTGTCCCCCTGCACTGGCTCCTGTTGATTTTATCTCCTAAATACCTTCCAAATCCCTCCACACGCAAGCTCCTCGGTTCATGCAGGGTTATCCCCTGGGCCGGTGGGGCCCTTTTACCCTATAGGCTCACATGTCCTCTTCTGATGCATGGGGCGTGTAACAAGAGGTCTTTCCCTTTTCCAGATGGAGATGGCTGAGTGAAAGTTGTTAATGTTGCTATTATTATGACTCCCAACACTGCACCTTCCCACCTCCACCCAGGTCTCCTCCATTAATAATAACAATGCCAGCAACGTTTGTTGAGCACATACTATGTGCTAGGAACTTCTCTACAAGGTTTTTATGACTCTTCTCTGTTTATCCCCATGACAGCCCCTGTCATCATCTCATTTTACTGATAAGTCAACAGAGGCTCAGACCTTGCCAAGGTTTCCTGGGTAAGAAGTAGCAGAGCCGAGACTGGCCCCTCTGATCCTTTCATCATCCACTCACAGCTTCTCCCTCGAGATCCCTTTTCTCAAAACTATCCGCCCTTCCCCAAAGAGCCAAGAGGGATCCAATGCTGGTGGCCTGACCTTTGCGGCAGTAGGTGGTGGACTGGCAGTGCTCATCGGAAAGGCAGGCCTTGACGGAGTCCATGTCCATGCGGCGCAGGGTGGGCAGGGCCGGGTGATAGAGCTGCTGCTTCACAGTGGCCAGCTGGTTGCGCTGCCGCTCCATAGGAAGCAGGATGGCCGGGGACGCGTACACGTGAGTGGAACCATCGTCCCAAGGCACTAGGTCGATGATGCGGGCCATAGCTGGGAGGCAGAGGGTGCCGAGGGCTCACCCTGGCTCATGCCAGCCAGACACCCATCTATATAGGAATGTAACCTTGGCCAGTGCTGATTTGTCTGCCTATCAAACACATAGTGAGCACCTACTGTGTGCTGGGCCATTTTTCAGCTCATCATGGAGAGGCAGGAACACTCAAACAAGAGAGGCCCCTTTCCCCAATTCAGCACACATACAGGATGCCCTGAGGACTGTGAGAGAGGTCAGTATAGGGTGTGTGCATCTGGGGAGGCTGGAGTTAGGGCACTCAATGAATAGCCTGAAAAAGATGGCATTTGGGTCTATTTTTAAATAATGAGCAGGAAAAGGCAACAGCATGTGGGTTCAGGACGCAGCTCACTGGGTGTATGCCATATGCCACTGGGTGAATAATTACGGACTTGCCTTAGCTAAGGGGTTTACCCAAACTTCTACAGAGTGACATAGAGAAGTTTTGAAGAAGGGGAGTGACCTGACAGATTTGAACTAGAAAAACATTGCTGTTTACCCAGTGACTTCCTTAGAATGCAGCCATTCCTAGGAGGCTTTCAGTTTTTTACACTTTAGTGAGAATTTGTTGAGTCAACTTGCTCTCTTCCTGGCCCTGCATTAGAGGTGAGAAAGGTGGCAAGAGGAGAGAGGACCTTGGCTCATGGAGGAGCAGGGAGGGAGCGTGGTGACAAGGCATGGGAAGTTGCCTCAGGAGATGGGACTGCTTGGGGAGGGGCATTATATGAGGGGGAACCCCCCAAAACCAGAATTTAATTATTAAAACTTGTGTATTTATTCTTACATTTTTAGACTTCAGTCACCTTCAAAGTACCCTCCATTCGATGCAATACACCTAAGAGATGCTTTTTCTGCTGCTCAAAACAGTTTATAAACTCCTCAATTTTGATGCCTTTTAGTGCCTCTGCAGTTTTTTTTTTCACCTGTTCCACATCAGCAAAATGTTTCCCTCTGAGGGCCTTTTTCATCCAGGGAAACAAAAAAAAGTCAGGGCGAGATCCAGTGAATAGGGAAGGAGGGGCACGGGGCTCATGCCATTTAGAACCGCTGAACACTCAGCACAGTATGGGCAGGCGCTCTCGTAAATCACCCATCACAAAATGGGCAAACATATTGAGGGAACCTCCAAAAAAAATTCACGGAAGCCGAACCCAGACGCCTACAACAACACTAGCAGGTACATTGTTGCTGATGGACTCTTAGAACACTTACCTAGTGTGGGAGGCCTGTACTACAAGGGGCCCATCCTCCAAAATATAATTCCGGGTTTTTGGGGTCCCCGCTCATAAATATATAATGAAATTAAGAGGGGGAAGAGAGGGCTCCTTGATTCTGACCCACCGACCGCAGCTACCTCATCTGCAGGGCGAAGGCCCAGGTTCACAGGCTTATGAGGACTTTCGGCTCTTCCACTGCTCAATGGGCAGAAGAGGAAGTGAGGAGGGCGGGGCCCCAGGGCCTCAGAGACAGCAGCAGAATAAAGGAACATTGTGCAGAGACAATGCCTGCCTCAGCCTGATTGTGAGGCACCCACTCCTTGGCAACCCGGCAACTGCGGGCTCTGGGAAGAGCCCACTGTCAGAATCTCTGTGCACTGGCCACTCCCTTCCAGGCTTTCTGAAGGCTGTGACCTCCCAGGCCTCAGCACAGGCCAGGCATCTTGGAAAATGTCAGACAGGGAGCTGGGGCTCCCCAGAGGTAGCCAAGCCAGGGCAGGCCAGGGATGGCTGCTGAGCCCTCCCCAGGCTGTGTGACTCTGGACTAGTCACTATCTCTCTCTGTGCTTCAAGGCTCCCCTCTGTGTTAGGCAAGGGCTCTAGGCCCTTCTATTAGGGGGGGTCTGGGAGCTGGGAAGGTTCTCCCCTCCCTGTGAACCTCAGGGAAGAGGGCACTGCCCTGTCCGCCAGCCCTTGGGTCTCCAGGGGTAGAGATTAGTTGTGGCCAGTATCCAGGGTAAGCATGAGGGGATCAGGCAGAGTGGTGGCCTCAGCAAGCCAGGGATTAGTGGGTGATACTCCACCCCCAGGTCCCTGCAGGTCTGCAGGCCTCCTCCCTCCCAAGAGAGCCAGGCTCTGAGGGCCGGAGCCCAGCACCCCAAAGCCCTGAGACCTGCCTACCACCCTGGGCACAACCATTACAGATCACTACCCATGTGAGGAGCCCTGGGAGAGCTGAACTTATGTGCATATATTGGCATATGCATTGCACAGACCTGCCTAGGTGCTGAGTCTTGGGGCCCCCACTGTGAGATTCCTGTAGGACTGTGTTCCCCAGTTGCTCTCTACAGTCCCCAGAACAGCAGCCCAGAGCTGATTCCATTCACCACTCCACCCCAATTCATTTAACACTTTAAAAGTGATAAAATAGAAAAAATTACAAAAAGTGCATAAATATATAATGTCACTAATTTATAAGGTGAGACTCCATAAAACTACCACCCACGTCAAGACATGGGGTACCACTTGTGAAATAGTTTAGAAGTTTCTTTAAAAAGGGAAACAGGGCTGGGCTCAGTGGCTCAGTCTGTAATCCCAGCACTTTGGGAGGCTGAGGTGAGTGGATTGTCTGAGCCTGTGTGTTTGAGCAACTTGGTGAGACCTCGTCTCTACAATAAATCAAAAATTAGCTGGGCGTGGTAGTGTGTGCCTGTAGTTCCGGCGACTTGGAAGGCTGAGGTGGAAAATATACCATAGGATTAGGTCATATGGAAGATTCTACCTCTATGAGAGATGACAAGAGAGATGCGAGTACATGTCCACACAAAGACCTGTAGTTCAATGTTCATAGCCAACATTGTTTATAGCTAAAAAGTGGGACCAGCCCAAGTGTCCCTGGACTAGTGAGTGGATAAACAGACTGTGATATGTCAAGACCATGCAATACTCTCAAGAAATACAGAGAGAAAGGCTGGGACAAGTCACAAGGTGGGTAAATCTCAAAACCTTATGCAGCAAGAGAGAAATCAGACATGAAAATCTCACATGCTGTGTGATCCGTCTACACCAAATGTTGAGAAAAGGAAATCTATGGGCAAGGAAAGCAGACTGGTGGTGGCCTGGGGCTGAGGGTAGGAATGGAGAATGACTGTCATCTGGCATGAGGGGTGTGACTGGGGCGATAGGAATGTTCTAAAACTAGATAGTAGTCATAGCTTCATGGTTGTCAATTTGCTAAAACTCATTGAGTTGTACACTGAAAATGGGTGAATTTGACGGCATATAAATTATACCCCCATCAAGTTGTTTAAAAAAATAGGTGCCAGCCTGGGCAACATAGCGAGACCTCGTCTCTACAAAAAACCAAAAAACTTAGCTGGGTGCGGTGGCACACGACTGTAGTCCCAGCTGCTCAGGAGGAGCAGAAGGATCACCTGGGCCCAGGAGGCCAAGGCTGTGGTGAGCTATGATTGTGTCTGGGTGACAGATTGAGACTTTGACTCAAAAAAAAAAAAAAAGATGCCAACCAACTTAACACAAGAAAGCAAGACATGGGGCCCTGCCAGTCCCTAGAGACCTCCACTACCCCTCTCCAGTCACAACCCCAGCCCCAAAAGTGGTCATCACTCCCCTGCCTTATAGTATCGCCTCTGGTTTTTTTGTTTGTTTGTTTGTTTTTTGAGTTAGAGCCTCACTCTGTTGCCCAGTAGCATGCTCACTGCCACTGCAGCCTCAACCTGCTAGGCTCAGGTGATCCCTCTGCCTCAGCCTTCCAAGTAGTTGCAACTACAGGTGCATGCTTACCACACCCAGCTAATTTTTTGATTTATTTAAGAGATAAGGTCTCGCCAAGTTGCCCAGGCTGGTCTCGAACCCCTGAGCTCAGATAATCCTCTTGCCTCGGCCTCCCAAATTGCTGGGATTACAGGTTTGTGCCACTGCACCCGGCTTTTTTTTTTTTTGTTTTAAATAGTTGTACTGTCCATGTCTTCAGTCAGAGATAAGACGGGTTAATCTTGCTTTCCGGGAACTCAATGTGCCCGGCCCCTGGGGGCCTTTCCCTTCATATATATGAGATCCAAGCGTGTGTGGTGCTTGGCTGGGGTTTGCGCATCTTCCCCAACCCGGAGTCTGTCACTCTTCACCCAGGCCCACCTGACTTTGCCCTATGCCCCTCCACAGGGGCTCCCACCTCCTCCATATTGTCCAACCCCGGGGGGCCTCTCGAGCTCAGCGAGGCGCATCTTGAGCAGCCCCCTGATCACGCCTTACTCCAACACAACCACTGCTCTGGGCTTTCACCTCGCCCCACACCCCAGTTCTCTTACTCCCTTCTTCACTAGTTCCTGTTCCTTCCCCACCCTCTGTACATGCCCAAGTGTTCCAGGTGCTACCGCTGTCTTCTTCATTTTTTGGATTCCCCAGGTGATCTCAGTCAGTCCATTGGCTTTAAGCATCATCTACAAGCTGATGCCTCCAAACTTTCTATTTCCGGTCCACCTCTCCCTAAGCTACACACACAAACACACACACCATTCCTCACTGCCTCCTACTACACATTTCCACCTGGACCTCTCTCAGACTTCTTTTTTTTTTAGTCGAGGTCTCACACTGTCACCCAGGCTGAAGTGCAGTGTCATGCTCATGGCTCACCACACCCTCGACCTCCTAGGCTCAAGTAATCCTCCTACCTCAGCCTCTAGAGTAGCTGGCACTACAGACATGCACCACCACACCTGTCTAATTTTTTGTAGAGATGAGTTCTCACTATGTTGCCTTAGGCTGATCTCAAACTTTTGGGCTCAAGCAATCCTCCCACCTCGGCCTCCCAAAGTGCTAGGATTACAGGCGTGAGTCACCACACTGAACCCTTTTTAAAATTTTGCTCTCAGACTTCTCAATGTAGTAGAGTTCATGATTCTCCCTCTAAAACTGTTCCTCCCAACTTCCAGCTTTGGCTTCTCCTTCCAGCCACCCAGTTGCCCAGGCCGAGTTCCCTTAATGCCTCTCTTTTCCCTCCCCTATCTTCTCCTGTCTCTTTTGGCACCAGCATAGTCCAAGCCCCATATTCTCTTCCCATCAGATGGGAGGCAAGGGTCCCCAATACAGACAGTCACTCACAGGTCCAGGCAGAGGGGAGGGCCCACTGGTCCCTGCAGGGGCCTGGCTGGAGGTGCCATGGGGAACAACTCTGACTCCCTGCAACCTGGCGTATGTTTAAGGGAAGGGCAGGGGCCACTTTGAGATTAGTCCCTGGGGCTTGACCTTGCTGGCAGAAAAAACACGTTTCCTTGACATTTGTCTGGCTGGGCTGTTTATCAGAGGCCTTGCAGCCCAGCTCTAGAAGGAGAGCCTAGGGTCAGCCTGTCACAGATTGGCTCGTCCCTCAACTACCTAACACGTTTCCTGCTTCCACACCCGCCCACCACACAACAACCACACAGATCCCATCCAGCCCCTGTTCAAAACCACCATGGGCTTCCATGGTCCATCAACTAAACCCAAACTCTTCACTGTGGCCTAGAGGCCTTGTGTGATCCAACCCTGCCCACCTGTCCACCTCATCTCCCTCCACTCTCCCCTGCACCTGCTAAGCTCCAGGCCCTCGGCCCCCTTTCTTTTCCTCAAGGCCTGTTCCAGCCTCTGGACATTTATCCTTGCAGTATCCTCTGCCTGGAGCACTGCTCACCCAGACTTTTCACAGCGACTTTCTTGCCTTTTGTGTCTCAGTTCAAATATTTATCTACTTCACAAAGGCCTGCCCACCCACCCTCCTTCCTGCACAAAGCACGTTTCTACCCTGTTTGTTTCTTTTATGGCACTTAGCGTAATTTGCAATATTTTATTTGTTATTCATCTTTTTTATTTGTCTCCTCCATTGGAATGCAAACTTGGTAAGGGCAGGGCCTATGTTTGTCTTATTCAACATGCCAGGGCTGACATGTTGCTGGGCACAGAGGAAGAACTCTAGAAATGTTGCCGATAACACAGTCAGGCCCCTGGCCCTTTGCCAAACATTCCTTTATCCCACCCAGGTTTTGCTACGCACTGAGCCCTTCTGCCCTGGGCCTCTGTCCCCTGTACCTGCCCCCCTACATCCGTCTCCCTTCTAGCGTCCCTCTTCGGGTTAGACACCTCGGTCACCTGCCGCTGTCTGGGTCCATCCTCAAGGCTCAGCTCTGGGACCACAGTCATTCTGGCAGGACCCAAGGCAGGGCTGCTGTGTCCCTGACCAAGCCGCAGAAGACTCTGAGCCAGAGAGAACCTGCCTGAGTCCAGCACTGAAGTCATAGAGCTGGGGTATGCCTATACCCCCTGCCACTGCTGCCTGAGAGCTGACAAGCCCCTGCCACCCTGAGGCATCTCCAGGAATCATGTGGGGACTCCAGGCTGTTACTCTTCACTCAGTAGCTTGGCTAAGGTGTTTGGGAAGCCAGATCCCTGGTACCTGGACAGGTCCCCTGGCCAGTCATCGTGTCCCAAACCTGGGCCATGTGGAGCCCCTTCCCTGGGGTTGCTGCTGTTTCCTGAGCACCAGCAGCTTCTTTTCTCCCCCGCCCCCATTCAGCACCTGCTAATCCTTTGCACACGGCCCAGTTACTCCCAATTAATCCCCCTTGTGTCTAAGAGGCCAGCACTGAGTGGCAGCAAGAAGGCAGTTCCTGGCTGGCGGTTGGCATCTGAGCAGGTAACTCAGGATGAGGTGGAGGCTCGGTGGGACCCCTGATGGACTCCCCATGTTCCCCCTCTAGCAAGGCATTCAGGCAGGATGAAATAGACGTGGCAGGGACCCTACGGCTTCCCTGTCCCCATGCAGAGCTCAAGCTTTAGTGTGCGTCAGGATCTCTAGGGAAGCTTGTGAATGCAGACTCCAGGTCCCTCCAGAAGGTCTGGGGAACCTAGGAATCTGTATGTTTACCAGCTTCCAGAAGATTCTGAAAACACTGGGGGTCCTACCCCATAGTCCCCTGAGCTCCACTCCCAGGTCATCTTCTCACCTAAGCCACCCTCATCAAAGTGCAGTCAGCAGGAACAGGGCAGAAAAGAGGGAGGAACCTACAAAAATGTTCAGGAGGAAATGGCTGAGTCTGGGAGAAGAGGAAAAATTAGGGGTGAGGGAGGCTTCCCTAGTCATTTCTGGAAGGTTCAGAAGTGCAAACCATGATTGCTGCCACAGGGAAAGGGTCTTCAGGTCTGACCTGTGAAAGAGGCCAACATGTGGCATACATTAAGGCCACTGAGGGTTAATGTGAGGCCGCTGGCATTGGTAGGCCTGAGTGTAAACTCAGCACAACATGGCCTCTTGCTGGCTGTGTCACCTCAGGCAAGTCTGTTGGCCTTTCTGTGCTCCACAATGAAAATCCTTATTTTGCTGGGCACAGGGGCAGGGCAGGATGTGGTGGTGAGAATGAGGATAAATGTGGTCGTGGAGGGCGAGTACTTAGTTCTGGCTCTTGGGGCTGCCTGTGATGGGCTGGGGTCAGAGGAATCCACCATCCCAGCATGTGACCATGGGCAGTCCCAACCTGTGTCTACACCCCCACCCACAGGAGAATGAAAGACCAGAGGGGTCGCACCTCACCCAAGGTTGCTTTTTTTGGAGGCTGAACTGGGGCTCTGACTCCTTATCCAGAGCTCTGTTCCCACCACAGCCTCTCACGGGAGAAGCTGGGCTGCTGAGGGCAGAGAGGGGACAGAAGACGGGGCTGTGAGCAGAAGGGCGGGCAGCACAGCCAGGGGATCTGGGGAGTTGGGCACTGGGGTACAGATCCTGGACCGTGGGCCTGCCCTTTTCAGCTGGAGACAGGATCCCTGGCAGAGAGGGCGATAGGGGCACTCTGCCAATGCCTGGGCTGCCATGGGTGGGGTAGGGGTGGGCACACCCATGTCGGGCATTGCCTGGAAGGGACTGTCCTGGCCTGGGAGTATGTGCACACTGACCTGTATGTATGGTATCTGCTGGGCCAGGCCATCCTGCCGGAATTCAGCCATAAGGGCTGGGACTCCCCATTCCCCAAGCTAAATTAGCCAGAAACTGCTCCCGTGAAAGGCCTGGCTGTGACATCACAGTAAACCATGAACAAGGGCTTACCTAGCATTTTATCTTAAACATTTAAAAATTGTGAACATAGGACATAGGCTAATTTTATCTTAAACAGAATGGATTTTTCACTAATGTGTAACTCATAATGTATAATTTGATTAATTGAGTCAGGGTCTCACTCTGTTGCTCAGGGTGAAGTGCAGTGGCACAATCATGGCTCACTGCAGCCTTGAACTCCTGGGCTCAAGCGATCCTCTTGCCTCAGCCTCCTGAGTAGCTGGGACTACAGGCATATGCCACCATGCTCGCTAATTTTTTTTTTTTCTTTTGTAGAGACGAAGTCTTGCTATGTTGCCTCGGCTGGTCTCGAACTCCTGGGCTTGAGTGATTCCCCCACCTTGGTCTCCCAAAGTGCTGGGATTATAGGCATGAGCCATTGCATCCAGCCATAATTTTATTTATAATGGGATTATGCAAACACGATAGTCCATAATTAATGTTTTCACTTGACCCATAATAGTCATAACCAACGTTTATTAAGCCCTCAACACATGCCAGCCACCGTTCTGAGTATGTTGCACAAATAAATTTATTTTATCCTCACGGTCAACCACCAAGTAGATACCATTAACATTTCCATTTTACAGACAAGCAGACTGAGGCAAAGGATTTAATTGATCTGCTCATGACTTGGCTCCAGAGCATATTCTTATATTAGTGCAAACATATTTGCCCATTTCTTTTCTTTTTTCTTTTCTTTTTTTTTTTTTTTTTGGCATCGGAGTCTCACTCTGTCACCCAGGCTGGAGTGCAGTGGCATGCTCATGGCCACTGCAGCCTTGACCTGCTGGGTTCAGGCGATCCTT
>CAUYQG010071284.1:0-23980 GCA_963574415.1 Tarsius wallacei | reverse complement strand
AAAAAATTAGCCGGGCGTGGTAGCGCGCGCCTGTAGTTCCAGCTACTTGGAAGGCTGAGGCGGAAGGATCCTTGGAGCCCAGCAGGTCGAGGCTGCGGTGGCCGGGAGCGGCCACTGCACTCCAGTCTGGGCGACAGAGTGAGACTCCAACTCAAAAAAAAAAAAAAAAAAAAAAAGAGGGATATGGAACTTATTCTGGGTCATACACACCAAAAAGCAGATAGGAGTGTTTCAAGCCCAGGCAGTTTAACTCCAGATTCTATAACTCAAATGCTATCCATCTTTTACCATACTAACACATAACTTTTCTCTCAGCCAAAATAACTTATTCAATTTGCAAACATATTGATGCATTGTACAGAATTCCAGAACTTTAGAGTTGAGGAACTTCTTGTAGATCTCAGAGGTCAGAAGTAAATAAGTCATACAGAGAGCAGAGGCAAAGAAGAATCTGGAATGAACCCAGGTCTCCTGGTTCTTAAAAGAGTCCAGCTGCCACTCACATTGGCCCCTCTCTTTAGAAATAAAGAATGACACAGATATAAAGCCAAGTTTTACCTATGAATACTCTTCTAGTACCCATGAATTATTAACCAGTATATTCTGGAGTACTTCTCATAAAAGCGATCAATAAAAATTTTAGCTAAGTTTTAAAAGAAAGGCAGTCTATGAAATTAATATTTTTAAATCTCTGTAGACTTTGCAAGATATTTTTCTATCACTGAAAGGTTCTTGTTTTTGCATTTATGTTTAAAAAGTAAAAGAAAATTACTTTTCTATGGGAACTCACATATGTATGTGAATAGTTTTTTTTTTTTTTTAACATTGCAAGAATACAAGCAAATCTCTTAAGAATGGTTATTGGGAGTATGTGGGGCTGGTTGGGGGGAAGAGGGAGAGCAGAAATGAGAGCATCACCCTTTGCGGTGGATCATCACATACAATTTCTGCTTCAAGTGTAATGTTCTAATTTATTTTAAAGGAAAATGAATTTAACTCATGCATTCATTGTATAACATTAATAAAGAAATAAACATTAAGCTGATGCTTTAAAATGAAGAAAAATAGGCTTTGCAAAAGAATTAAATTAAACAAATCAGCCTATGTATATTCTCTGTTGTAACAATTTTCTCCCAGACTATTCCAGCACAGTGGTATACAAGTATCTTCTGCCAAATTTTTTTTCCCAATTTTTTACTCTGACTCAGGGAAATCCCAAAGCAGCCTTCTCTTTGGACTGTATTTACCTCATGAGGATTTCTCACAGAATTTGCTAACAATAGAAATTGTTCTTGGTTTTGATACAAGCCCAGCAGGATGTTCAAAATGCCACAGGTGACTCAGTATTCCTGCCTGGCAAAACCTGCTGGTAGGTACCATATGAGCCATATGGAAATTGCTAAAACGGGAAATAAAGCAGCAGGTCCTGAAACTACCAGCTTCCATTGCCATGGTAGAATTAACATTAGTCTATGGTGCAAAACATCCCTGCTTTTGAAATATTCAAGATCCATGGAATGTCACCAATCCATGCTGATATATCAAATAATTTTTCATTATATTCTCCTGATTTCTTTTTTACTTCCTTGATTGGTGTCTAAAATAGTCATATTTAAAAGATTTTTAAAATGTAAAAACCTAAAATATCCATGCAGGTCACACTATATACAGCAGAATTAATATTCTTTAGATACTAATGTAGTGACAGGATGATTTTACAGCATGGAATAAATGCCTTATAATTGCTGATGTATGTTTCCTTCCTTCCCGAGCGATAATATCACAAGACCTATTTTTTTCTGTCTAGCAGAAAATTTTTAGCCTTGAACTGTATTGTAGGGACAATCTAGGGAAGCAGCTGTACTAAAAAAGGGAGAACTGTCAGAAAGGAAAAATTGTTCACAAAATAAAAATTGTCAATGTTGGGAAAGAAAAATACATACATTTAAATTTGAAAGACATTTCAGATCAAGCTCTCTTGAGCAAGTGATTCTTGAAGAAGGAAAGTCTATCATATATGAAAATATCCTCCAATTGAATAAAGTATTAAAAAATCTCAGAATTATATAAATGCCATAAACGTAATGAGTGTAGCATCTTTGCATAGACATCAATCCACACAAGGCACAATGTACTTTCTCTTTCCATTAACATATTGCATCAAATTGTGAGACTATGCTGTATTTATCATTTGAATTACTATGATTGTGTCAAAGATGGGTACAATATGCTTTTAATCTGGTTTTTGTGAGTAAGAAGATAATTTTTAAAAATAAAGTGATCTGAATGTAGAGAATCCCTAAGACTTTATCCCAAGTAACTGCCAAAGAAAGTGTCCATGTTCAGCTACATTATGCGAAGTTTGCATTATACATTTCATCATCTGTTAACATCTATGGTTTTATTAATTATATTTGTTTTCTGTTATTCAGTTTTCAAAATAAATTCTTTTAGAAAGTGATTTCTATTGACAATGGTATAAAATGTCTAACATGTTTTGCTATGGTTTGAATGTGTCTCTCAAACACATTCAAACCATAAATGTTTGGAAACAATCCTCAATGCAACAATATTAAGAGGTGGGACCTTTAAGAGGGGGGTCACTCATGGTCATGAGGGTTCTGAGCTCATGAACGGATGAATGTGGTTATTGTAGGATGAGTTTGTTACCTTGAGAGTGGGATTGATAGAAAAGAGAGCTCTGGCATGCTCTTGCTCTTTGCTGTGCTCCCTCACCCACGTGATGCCTCTGGCACATTATGATTCAGCAAGAAGGCTCTCACAAGATGCAGACTTTTGATCTTGGTGCTCCCAATTTTCAAATAAACTTCTACTGCATATAAATTACCCAGTCTCAGGTATTCTGTTATATCAGTACAAAACAAACAAGGAAAGAAAATTGGTACTGAGAAGGAGGCTGTTGACCTATCACGTTCTCACTCGTAAGTAGGACCTGAACATTAACCATAATAACATAAGGGAGGGATCCGCAGTCACTGGACACTGCAGGGGCAGGGGAACATAACAACACAAAGGGTACCCGATCCTAAACTGGGGAAGTGAGGACCAGTTGAACATACATTACATATGTACCTAACCCTGACTTGTACCCCACATCTTTGTAATAAAATAACATTAAAAGGGGAGGGTATTGCTGTAACAAACATGAAAATGTGAAAGAGGCTTTGGAACTTGATAATGGGTAGAGGTTGGAAGATTTGGAAAAGCAGGCTTAGCAGAAGAGCAAACTGTAGAAAATATCTGGAACTTCTTAAAAAGTATTTAAGTGGTTGTGATCAAAATGCTGGTCAAAATATGGAGAGTAAAGGCCACTGTGACAAGGTCTCAGATGGAAATAAGGAACAAGGTATGGGAAACTGGAATAAATATCATCACTGTTACAGTTGCAAATAAGTTGGCAGAACTGTGTCCATATCCTAGGACTTTGTGAGAGACAAAACTTAAGAATAATGATTTGGAATATCTAGTAGAAAAAATGTCTATGCAGCAAAGTGTTCATGGGTGATGCATGGCTTCTTTTGGCTGCTTACAGTCAAATGAGAGAAGAAAGAAATGATTTAAAGATGGAATTTATAACTAAAAGGGAAACAGAATGGAAAGATTTGGAGAACTCTCAGCCTGATTATGTTAAGGATAAAAAAGTATTCAAGAGAGAAGGGTGTGGTTAAGCAACTGTTTACTAAGGAGATTAATATGGATAAAAGGAAGCCAAATTTATTAAGACAATGGGAAAATGGCACCAGAGGTATTGCAGAGATCTTTCAGGCAAGCTAAGAACTTGATTGCAAGGTTTCCAAAGAGGTGCCTACTACTTGTTACAGTGGCAAAGAGAATCAGTAAATCATTAGACTGGAAATGACATCTTAGGTTCATAATACATCCCATACACCTTGCTAAATGTTGGGCATGTGATGATGGATTAAAAGATGTTATTTCTAACCTCATAAGTCTTATTACCTATTGAAAGAGAAATTAAATAAAATCACAGATAAATATGTAAATCTACATTGTGAAAATTCTATGAAAAAGGAGAACATGGTGATGTAATAGAAAGTACAATGGTGGAAAGAACTGGTAAAGGGGAGACAATTAGTGTCGAGAGCTAGGAAACAGGTAAAGAGGAGAAAGGATAGAATTCTAGGCAGAAGAAACATGCGAAGCCCTTGAGCCCTAAGAGTATGAAGTACTTGAGACTGGAAAAGGGTCAGTGTGGCCAGTGGATAATGAGCAAAGATGTGTGAAGCTTGAGAAAAAATTGAATAGATGGACAATAAGAGACTGAAGTCCACATTCATCAAGACATCATTGAAAAGCACATAACAAAGGAATGATTTGAATTACTTTAAACGGGCTGTTGGGGGAATGCCTGAAAAAAAGACAACCTGAGTATCCTAGACAAGTAGCAAATTTTCTAACGTGATTATATAGCTCAGATCTTTGTGGACATTCCAAATTCCATCTTCTTATCACAGATGGGAAAGGATTTCATTCTAATGTCACATTGAGTCATTTTTTTCCTCTTCTGCCAGAAACCATCTACTTGTAAGACACAATTCATCTCTCCCTTCCTAAATGTCTGGGAAGAGTAATCAGAAGTAGGTCTCCCAGAGCAAGATATTTCCCTCTAAAATGTTCTATCAGAGATGGCCCAGCTTTACTAGCAGTTCTCCCCTCTTCCCCAAGATTGCAGACTTTTCTAGCTAGGAGCAGAACCCCAGTCAGGCAATTGCAATCTTCTATGAATTTGATCAGCTGGAGTCCTCACAACCTCATGCTCACAAAGCTAAATGGAAATTTATGTCTGACAGAAAAGTTAGGGACACTGGATGGGGGAGGGAAGAGAGAAGGAGATGTGTGTCCTGGATGCTATCTCTGCGTGTTCAGGGGAAACAAGGTCAAAGGGAAGGAATTCCAGGAACAGCAGGGGATTCTAGGTAAAGCTGGGAGCCTGCAAAGCTGATCAGCAGATGCCAGAATCTAGGGCAGTGCTAGATTCATTAGAGCTGCAGTGGGGAAAGTTCCTGAAACTGCATTAATGCTTTTCCTCTCAGGGTTCCTTGACTACACTAATAAAACATTACCTAATTGTTGTGGTGAATGATGTGACTGAAAAGCTTAACTGTGTGGTTTAGAGGCCTCAAATAGATTTCTCTTTGAAAAAACCTTTTGAAAACAATAACTCTTCATTTTCCTAGAAGTCCCCACAAGGAGCAAGTTTCCTCACTTTCCTAAGGTAAACTAAATTGATGGGCATGATACCCCTGGAGTAGCTCCCCTAGGTTTCTGCTTGTCTTGTTACTTGACACTAAACTGTGTCAAAAGAGAATGCTACTTATCCTCTGTTGCCTAGCTAGTGTTTCCAACAAATTAGATTTTTTTTCCTATAGGATGAGAGTAAAATCTGAAAAGTTTAATTGCCTCTTAAGCAGTAAGAGCTCTCAAAATAAAAACATTGAGTAGAAAGTTGTCCTAGATCTGAGTTCTCTAAATACTAAATTAACCAAAAATAGCCAGTGACAGGAAGGGAGATGCTGCAGTGATAAATTCCACCAAGAATTCAGAAATAAGGGAGATAAAGTTTCCCTCGAAAAATTAAATTATAAAATCACCACATAATAGGTCAGAGAGAGATAAGGCAAGTCGTTTTGAAGAGCCAGAAGTGGCTCCCAGACATGGAAAACTGGCTAAATGTGACTAAAATCAATAATAATGAATTAGTTAAAAGGACAGTCAGCAATGGAAGTTTAGAGGAACGTAGAAAACGAACATTCTCAGGAGCTCAGTCCAAGGGAGAGTATGCTTTGGTACAAAAAAAGCGTTCTCTTTGTTTCCAGGGACAAATAGAACTTTATTTGCATGAATTAAGTTAACTTAAATTGATCCCTCTTGATCTAACTGATTCCATGCAACCCATATAGGCTTTTAATTATATTACAGTTCCCTAAGTAGTTTGCCTTTAGGGAGCGAATCAGCTAGTCAAAAGATGATGGCCCCTCTGGTGGTGCTATTTCTCATTACACATGAATACACTGACATTCTGCTTTGATTCACTGACTTCTGGGAGCTCGTGAATGGAGCCCTAAGAGACAGATTCACTTTCAGTATGCCTGTAAGACAGGCATCTGAGATGGTAAAGCTGAAAAACAGACCATATCACATAATATTGTCCTGCACTCTCATCCACATGTTATTAGTTTCCCCAGACAAGTAGGCAAGGGGCAACTCAACTCACACATTTCCCAGAAGAAAGAATCAAAGTCACATGGAACATATGTGGCAGAACCAGAACCACAATCTGGACCTCTGATTTTTTGTCTGTTTTCTATTCCATTACAAACTTACTACATCAGACATATATGCAACACACTATTTGTGGACTCTGTTTACATTTTGAGATTTAGGATAAGTGGAAACCTTGTAAGTATTCCAATACAGAGACCATGCCAGGAATTCGTTTACCCAATACAATCATTTTTAAGTTCCCTATCCCATCACTCAGTACATTCTATTTCCTTCATCTGCTATATGTAAGGCTGCTACTGATAGTTTAAAAAAATTGGTAGCATCACATCATGTCTAACATTCAATATGTGAGTACAGATGCCATTTCATGGGACATAATCTTTTTCTACAAATGATAGGAAGTGCAAAATAATCCCTCACAGATAGCAGGCTCTGTTGCACAATGATAAGCATGCCAGGCAGTAATTTTTCGTTTTAGCAATTTCAACTAAGGAGCAGTTTCAACTGTCAAGACCTATCCATTTCTCATATTTCCATTATGAACTGTATTCTAACATACATTAACAAGCTTCGGTGTAACACATTGAATGTTATTATTTAGTATTTAAATAGCTTTCTGAAAACACAAAGTGTTCTGCCAATCATGAATACTTTACTCATAATGCCATCTCTTCAAAGGCAGGCATAAGTCATTCCCTTGCTTTAACAGTTGAGAAATTAACACTAAGTCAGAGTAAGTTAATGACAAAAGACAAGTCAGCTTTAAGTAACAAGCCCAGCTAGAAGAAAATATGTATTTGCCCAGTTTTGTCTAGTCTAACAGAAGGAACCTTTTAATTCTTCATGGACTGGCCCTTTGTTAAAGTTTCTTTTGGGCTAGTAAAAACCTCACTGCTGCACTAGTTCAAACAAGGACATGTAGAAAGTCATACAATGAATATGGAATCAGTTGCCATGTCACCCCAGAAGCTTAGGCTGTCCAATTGGAAAAAATGTTCCAAAGGAAAAAAAAAAAAAGAAAAAAATCTTGAAGACCTGAAAGGCCATTATGGATTAAATATTACTCAATGTCAATACAAAATTCCAATTTAGAAGGTTACTAACTCCCCAATAGTGAAATTTTCTGATTGGACAAATAAAATAAAAATTAAACTGCCTTGATATTCACCTTACAACTTCAGGCCTCATTAATTTCCTCCTTCTCTAATTCTAATACTATAGGGTAAAACTCTGTTATCTGTGACATCAAAAGGCAACTGAAAATTAGCCATTAGAAGCCTAAAATTAATAACTTCCTCTTCTCAAATACCCCCCCACACACACACAGAAGGTAATGCATAGATGTTACTACATTTAACTATGAGAAAATGGCCAAAGGAACTGGCAATCAATAGGGGAACTCTCAGTGGAGGAGCCTTTTTTCAGAAATTCTTCCTTATTCTCCACTCTGAGAAAAGCAAAGCCTCAGCAACCCAGCAGACTTTCTAGCATGTGACTACACCCAACTGAAACACTTCAGTAACCCCAAATGACTTGACATTCTTCTTCTGATGGTCTTAGCCAATCCTTTTATTTCTCATATGATACCAAAAGCATATGGTTGCAAACAGTCCTACAGATGGATGAAGAAAACTCCACAGAAAACAAGGGGAAAATCTGGCCTACAGATGTATGATTACACCATAGAGGGCCTGTAATGCTTATAAACCATGCAAGTTAAAGTATTTACCAGATGAATACTAGAAACACAAAACATGTGTGAACGTAAAAGACAAAGATTTGCTGCACTACTGACTTTGCCAGCTAATTAAAAATTCACTATCTAGCTTCATGGGCAACATAAACATAAGACAGAGCTATATAATCTAAATAAACAGCCTATTTTGAAGAAAGCCAGTATCATCAGTATGTATTTTCAACTTTACAAATTTTATTTGACTAAAGCAAATTATCTTTACCATCCCCACTCCCACCCAATTGAAGTTACAGTTTATACAGGAAAGAGCATAAAGTAATAAATATTTCAATTCATTCAATAATAACCCTAGTCCTTCTCATGACAGAATTAAGTATTCCATGGCAGCATTTATATATTTTACATATTAGGTGGTTGAAGAAGACCATAAATGCATAACAGTATTGTTCTTATACTGGTCCTTTAAAGCCTAAGATGATTCCTGTAGATGGGAAAAACACCAGAAGTGCTAAAGTTAAGTGTTTTCAGAATGATGTTATCCAAATGAGACTCTGTTAAGTAAAGGCAGATGATTTTATAAGTATATTATGAATATACTGGAAAAGATGGAGCCCTACAAATATGAGAATCTAATGATATGGAAAGGGACTAACATCATTGTTCTAAAGCTTTTCCTTTGCATTAATTTTTAAAGCAACTGAGGCTTCCCAGATTGTTACATGTCTGAAGGAAACATCAAATACACTGATTATGTCAAACTGCAGCAGACTGACATGAAGAGATCAAATTGTCATTAGGCTCCACACATACTCTTTCAAGTTATTTTAACAGTCAAAAATTGTGTTCAATTGCACATAAAAGAAAACCCAAACAACACTGCTTTTAGCACATGGGGTTTTTCATAACAGAAAGTCAAATTTTAAGCAATCTAGGATGATGTAACAACTATATGAAGTCTAGAATAACTACGCCAGATGCTACCCATCTCAGCGTGTGGCTTTAATCCTCATGGTCTCAGATGGAAGTTGTTTCTCTGGGCATTATATTCTATTTCAGGTAGGCAACAGGAAAGAAAAGGAAGGAATATAAGAAAAGGTATGTGCAGTTGAGTCTACCCCTTCTGTGAGCTTTTTTGGAAGATCTGCCAATGACATATTTAGGTATCACTGACCTGACTGACCATGCCACAGTTTAGCAAGAAAGGTTGAGAAGTGCAGTTATTTAGTTGGCACGCTAGTGCCTCAAACCAAAGTGGGATTCTGATATACAGTGAATAAAAAGCAATAAATAGTGGTCAGGCAACCAGCAGTAAGTAACTACCACTGTTATAAATGCATTGCTTTGTCATCCAGTTGTCATCCAACCCAACAGGACAGTTTTGAAAGTCTGTGAAAAAGAGAAATAGTTCATACTGATTCTTATATCAGACAGTAATGCTGTTTCAAAGATATCCAAGCTCAAACTGCCATATTTAATATTTCAAACTGACCTTTAAAAATGGGTTGCTGACATGCCTTTTTGTTAGTAGTTGTTGTTAAGGGAAAAAAAAGCAATTTTAATTAAAAAAATAAGAAACAAAGCAAAATGAAATCATTATAATGACCAAAACATTAAGTTACAGTCTTCTAATCTTTATAAACACAAACTATGCTAACATCCTGTAAGTCCAATATTTTACCATTGCTCTCTCCATACTGATAAAAGACTGTGTATATTAGTCTTGAGGGAATCACACTTTTCCATAAGATGATCAGACTAAATTGATGAAGCACTCTTATTCTGCATGTAGTCATATATTTGTCACTTTTGCTAACTATGAGATTTTTCACACCAAGACACACTGCTCACAAATTAGAAGTGATCATCACTAAAAAGTTTGTTTTATAATTTAGGTAAATATTTTATGGAGATATTTCATCAAAAATAGAAATAAATTCTAAGTGTCCATTTTATCTTTGAAAGCACAAGTGCATATATGACACAAAATGCCTTAAAATGTAAATCTTTAAACTTAGTATTGTAAATGCAGGATATTATGTCTCATAATAGCACAGTTGTGACATACTATTAGGGGGAATGGTGCCTTATATTTCGAGTTTCTTCAGGGATTCCAAATATATTCTCAGAAATAAAAATAAGATTACACTATCAGACAAACTATTCAAAGAAGGTAATTCTTCATCCTGGTATGGCCACTAGTAGAAAGTTGAAATAAATGGAGTAGCCAACACAGAATTACCTGTCCAAGGCCCTTCACAGTTGCTTCGCCTTTTTCTACTAAGTCAGAAAGCTAAAAAACACCCCTTTCAGTCTCCCATTTGGTCATGGGACCCATCTGTGGTCAAAGAGAACATGGGATAGACGGGAAACTTCTTTTTCTTAGATTATAAAATATAGTTTATTTAGAGTCAGTTAGAGAGAAAGAAAGAGGATATTCACCTCCCCAAGGTAGGAAAGGGGGCCAAAGCTTAAGGAAACATGGCCTGACCACAGCTCAGAAAGCACATGGCCACAGCATAGTTTAGCAAGGCAATGGCTGGGAAACTTTTTTAAAATGACGAACTCTGCTTACAAACTCTTAGTACATTTTTAGTTTTTTGCTTTCCCTCTTTTTTTCTGCCTGGAAACTGCTGCAACACTTGGAGGTGCAGCACCCACCTTGCTATTGTAAGAAAAAAGTCATACAACATTGGTAGAGAAATAGAAATATAGAAGCTGCCTGGGTCCTTGGTGACACTGTTGACCTGTTGTTTTAGCCCTGGGCTGTCTGTCACGGAACATCTTGTTACATAAGAAAATAACCACCATAAGTGTAAGCCACTACTAATCAGATTTTCCGTAATTTACAGCTGAACACAGTCCTCACTGATACAAATCAGTTCAGCTTACATCATATATATTCATTGAACACCAGACCATATATCTGGTCATATATCTGATAGGGTTTTATTTAATTTTTTATGGTTACTCAAAATATATTCTAATGTATGTTAGTTTTGTTATGCAGGGATTTCTTCTAAGTTAAGATTGCATTCATCTTTTTTTAAGACTGTATTTATTTTTTAAGGTATATAATATAATAAAATTAAAGAATGGCTAAAAGCTACTTTTTATGAAAATCCTTAATTAACACAAGCACACATGTATGGTAATTTGATAATTCATATAAAAGACCCCCTACAGCCTCTGTGCAGAGTATATGTTTGCCTATCTGCTTATTTATTTTTAAAATATTATTTCTGGGAAATCAACACTTGTAGACTCTCAAGGCAAGATCAGTTTTATTCTTTGTCATGTGATATAGGCTTACAAATGAATGTGATGAAACTAGATACCTCTACAGAAAAAAGGGAATGTTATGCATGTGTGTGTATATATATTGGTAGAGAAATAGAAATATAGAAGCTGCCTGGGTCCTTGGTATATACACACACATGCATAACATTCCCACACATATATATGTAAATATGTAAATATATATACACACATGCATATCATCTCTAAGTATGTGTGTATGTATATATAAACACACATACATACACATATTTTAAGAAAAGAAGCAATTTAAGAAGTAGATAGTATCAGTTTAAAGTAGACATGCTAAATAATTCATGAAATTTTTTGTTTTACAGCTTTTGAGAGATTACTCAAAGAGAAAGAACAACAGAATGCTTTGACCTGTTTAAAACTTTACTCTGTAGAAATCTGTTGTAAAAGAAAAGTGAAAAAATTCCATTCCACTTTTTCCATGAAAATCGTTGACACTTGTACAACTGCCAAATACATGTAACCTTTGTTCTCCAGTGATGGATAGCCTGATCATTCTTATAATGAACAATCTCAAAGTATATTTTGAGATACAAGCTTTGGAATATCAGCTTCAACTACTCAAGTCCTCTCCATCTATTAAATCGGGCTCAAAGGAACCCCTTTTGAGAAGTTCATTTATGATTGGACACCTGCCCAAACAGGAGACAATGCGCATATTCAACACTCTTAAGGTAACCAATTCATTGCCTTGTTAGGGTTCTTATCCAAGACTTGGACTGTATTAATGCATTTGCCAAGGAACACTCTAATAACCAAAGGATTAGAAAATATTTCTTTATTAAAGATTCCTTTAGTATTTCTTTAGACATAGATTTTTTAATTCCAATGTTTATGAGAAGCTTCATTAAGTTTATATTATCTTGTAACTCATTTCCACTAGTCGGAAAAATATTTGGAAAGGAAGAAGAAAGAGACCAGGAGAGGAGAGGGGAGGAGAGAAGAGGGCTTAAATTAATCAGATAGAATTATTTTTTGGTATTATTCTTGAAACAATTGGAACACAGCTTGACTCTCCAGATTATGTTCCAAATGTATAAAATAATTTTTTTAAAAACCCAGCAAATCCCTATGAACCTGGAGAGCTGCTATAATAAAAACATTCCTGCCTTCTATCATCAACCCTCCTCCTGTTCTCATGAGTCAGTAGGATAAAATCCTTGAAGATGTAAAGTATTTCTTTGCCTATAGATCTGTGGGTGGGCCTTGGGGGTTTACTGGAAAAGTGCAGGCAATCTCAGGATGTATGACTCTCTGGCACTCACATTTAATATGCCTAAAAAGCAACATGAAAATATCTCAGTTGTCATCCCCTTAAGAGTCCTGGCTTCAAAGAGGATCCATGGGGCTGAAGGAATCTGCTTGGTTGTGCAGCAAGGAACTGGCTAGGTGCCCTTCTCTCAATTCCTGCTTGAGTTCCTCCCTTCTGACCACATCATCATTTTCTTCCAGACTCTGCCCTTCTTGGATCAAATGTTTGCCATCCATGTCAACCTTATGAAGGGTGACTCATTGCTCTGTTTTTAAAATTGGAATGCTTCTCAAAGATTGCAGCAAAAGAGTTTCTTTTGAACATATAATCCCAGTATATGACAGACTACTTCAAAGCAGGCAGTCTCAGGATAGTTGATGAAAAAGACTTTAGATATATCCCCACAATTTCTTCAGTAGCTTATCAGTTCCATGCTTTAAAAATACTTGGTAGAAATTCAAAGAAATTCTTATCATCTCTTTTAGTTTTTCTTTTCTAGAATCTGAATGTAATATAAGACTTTTACTGATTCTGGTGTATTTCCAGTGACAGAGTTTTCCAAATTTGAGATGATGCAACATGGTTGGTTGTTTACTTCCAGCAGAATCAGCACCAAGGCCAGGGCAGAAGGAAGAAAAGAGTGGGTGAGGGGCCTGAACCTCTGCCAGATACCACTGTCTCCAACAGCTGGATCATTTTAGAAACAATTTTTTTTTCTACAGAAGTGTGGTTCTTACTTGAGTGACAACAAATGTTTTCAGCTCATAAGTTTTTCTGAATCTCCTTGCTCCCCACCCCCCTTTAAAAACTACCTTAGCAGTATAGCAATTAGATTCCAGGTTTTCCCTGCAATGATTTTGTGTCTGTTTTTATTTCTATTACAGCATTCACATTATATCAACAAATGCATTTTTTTCTGCCCCTAAATGTGAGCATGCAAAATTATGGCACTCTGGAGAAACCATAAATGAATATAATAGTATTTTTTTAAGTTATATCTTTAGAATTTACATCACTTTTTAAGTATATAGATTTTATATTTCTCTTATTTCATCAAACATGAAATGTAGACCCTGGAGCATGAAAGTAATGCAATATTTTGAGATTCATTTATAATAGTTCCAAAATGCTCAATACTCATATTTACCAACTTATTTTTAAACTTCTTTAGATTTATTGAAGAGAATTTGATGTATTTAACCAAGATTAATTGAATGTGTAACAATTAATTTTTTAAACTTAGTGGTCCCCTAATATTTCGTATACTTCAACGTATAATATAGGATTGGCAACTAGAATTTTTTTTTTTTTAATGAACGGATTAAAACTATTTCACTATATGATATGAGAAGGTTTCTGAATGGTCTGAAGAGTTCATTTGCCTTCTAAATGGAGGTTATTTGAATAAGAAGAATCTGCCTTTTTTCTATAAGACCCAACAGAATTAGTTTCACAATAGATCCACGATTTGTTGGAGTTAGGAGAAAGTCTATTACTCATTTTATTAGGTTGAATCAGAAACTGCTGCTATGAAACTGTTTTTGACCAACAGAAATGCAATATCATATGCACCTACTAATGAATAGAAAATTGCCTCCAAGAGGAGTTAAGAGACTCGCTCAAGGTCAGTAACAGAGCTGGGATGGAAACCAAGACCTCTGGATTCCCATGCCAGGTAGCCTTGCATCTTAAGTACACAGTCTTTTCCTATATCAGTTGTCCTTCTATTACAGTTGCTGTTTTCTATCATTTATATATTCCTGTCACAGAGGAAGAATTAAATAAATTTTTTGCCCGAAGAGTAACAAAGACAATAAGAAAAAATATTTAACCCTTAATTAACTATTATATGTAGTTTAAATTGATTAAGCATTCAATTTGTAATATATGCTTTTGACAATAATATTTATTGAGGTTCTTTGCTAATTAGGAATTAATAATTTGGTTGTCAAATGTTAAAAACAAGAAAGAGCAAAATAATGAAGAAAATTAAAAAAAGAAAAAAGAAAATACATAACAGAAAACATACAGATATTTTGATGTACACTCTTTTGCTTGAAATTTTCTGTGCTTCTCTGATTATTTCTTTAAGACCGATTCCTTGAAGCAGAATTACCAGAACGAAGGATTTATAAAGCTTAGGATAAATACTGGCATATTTCCCTTCAGAACTATTGTTTTAATTCAAACTTCGATTAACATACATCATTTGAAGAATGCTTGACTCCTTTCTTCCCACCACAGCAATTTTTTATAAGTATATTAGCCATTTCTTTTTCTTGTTTTATGAGTCACTGAACCACACTCTGTTAGTGTTCTAAATTTGGATAGTCCCACTCATTTCCATGACTGGGACCTGCACCAAAATAAGGAAATACCATCTTAATGTAAAACTTCATTAGACCATAGAGAAGATATTGTTTACAAAAGATATTCTCTAAGATGGCAAATACTATATTTTCATAATACCGTAATAAACTAGATTTATTTTTAGGAGTTAATCTTTGCTTATTAACGTTCAATTTGTTTGAGAGAGAGAGAGAGAAAGAGAGAGAGTGTGTGTGTGTATGTATGTGTATGTATATGTGTTTGTGTGTGTGTGTGTGTGTTTCTGTGTTTCTGTGTTAAAATATCCAACTCACCTCTTTTTTCTGAACAAAAGAAATATCTGAAACCTAGTTAAATTTTTGATGGATATAATTTCTCCTCTTCAATGCTATTACAATATATATTTAAGTTTATTTTCACTGAAAGTTAACATTAGAATTCTTCAGTTAAATCATGATATTAAATTAAATGTGTTACCCACAAAGAGTGAACACAAGTCTGAGAATTTCTTTATTAAATTAATTATACACATCCCCCTAAGCCCTTCACATTTATTTTATGTAGTCTTATAAAATATTTTATGTTATTTCAAATTAATAACTTTTATCTATCATTGGAAGTTAAACATCTCCACCCTGAATTATTTAGAAGGCAGCATTCAATCCTCTCATCTTATATTTCCATTTTCTTTCATTTAATAGTCACTTATTTTGTTTTTTATGTCTTCTTAGTTATTATATTGCAGTAGCATCAAACACACAAGAGAGTATTATTCAAGCATTAATTTTGATTCAGCCTATAAGATAAAGTAAATAATAAAATTTATAGAATCTGGCATAAACTTAATAAATTATGATTATTGCCTCATGAATTTACTTTGTCATTCTGAACAATTTGTTAATAACACAAAACAATTTGTGTTAATAGCACAAAATAATGTCATGTCCTTTAGAGTAATTTCTAAATTTTGATTTTATTTAGTGAGATTGACAGAAAATCTAAATTTCTTAAAAAGGAATCAGTTTTCCAGGTGGTTTTTCCATTATCTAATTAAGGATAGATAAGAAATTGAGAAAAAATGCTCCTTTTTTGTGACTGCCATATTTTGGAGATTCGTGATTTCAAATTTAACATTTCAGTCAAAACATTTGATGACTGCACCATCAAATACAGAATAAGTTTAACTTCCAGTCTAAAGGCAAAAGGTATCTAGGACTGCTGCTTCCAGAAAGATGGAGTAGATGTACTTTTCTTTGTAACAACCACCACGTACATCTAAACTCTGGGCATTTTATAGAGCACTAAGATAAAAATAACTCTAAAGTGAGGAAAGAAGAAAGAAGACAAGCTAGGGACTTCAAGATCCCCATACACACACCTAAAAGGTGGGGGGTGGGTGAGTTCCCTGGGTTTTGTTTTTGCCTTGTATAGTGCAAATTTGGAGCTGAAGAAATCAGGAACTGGAAACATCAAGGTGAGCAGAGAAAAAAAAAAATCAACAAAAGCTTTCTTTCTCTAATCAAATTATTAACAAAAGAATAGGCTAGCAAGACAAAAAACTTTTAGAAAATAGTTGCTTTACTCCAACCAAGCACCACAGAAAACTGGGGTCCCACCCTCACTTGCACCAACAGAAGTCTAGCAGGTAGCCTAGAATCCAACCTTCAAGAGGCTGCAAAGAGGCACCACCAACCCACACTGGCATAGTAGCAAAAAAAGTTTGGGTAGGAAGGGAAATTGAAGCTTAATATCCCAAAGCTAGTAAAAAATAGTTCTCCCTCCTGCACCCCACTTTCTCTCTCTCCAGTATCAACAGAAGAGAGGTGGGAAGATGTACTTCTATGTATACATGCCTGGCAGTAGTGACATGCTGCACCATTTTCCCAGACTTTCATAACAATGTTACTCAAAATGTCCATGTTTTAAATGAGAATCACTAAATACCAAGAACCAGGGAGGTCCAAAAATGGAATTGGAAAAAAAAAGACAATCAACAGATACCAATACCTTGATGACAGAGATGTCAGAGAAAGATTTTAAAGCAGCTGTCAACAACAACAAAATACTTCAAGGAATAATTACAAACATGTTGAAACAAAATAACAGAAGGAGAAAAGAAATAGAAAGCCTCAGCAAATAAATAAAAGATATAGAGAAGAGTCAAATGTGAATTATAGTAATGGAAAAAACAACAAAATAAATTTTTAAAAAATCAGTGAATGGACTCAACAGAATGGAGGAAACAGAAAATAAAATTAACAAAATTAAGTTAAAACAATGGAAATAGAAGGTACTTAATCAGAACAACAGAGAGACATTAGCACCAAAACAGCAACGAGAAGAGACTCAGAGATCCATGGGACCACAACTGAAAAGCTAATATTTACGTTACTGGAGTTCTAGAAGGAGAAGAGAAATAGGGTAGGACTTTAAAAGTGCTAAAAAAAAAAAAGGGTGGAAAATGTCCCATATTTGACAAAAGATATAAACCTACAATTTATAAAACTGAGCAAATACCCAACGACTATATCTAAAGAAATCCAAACTAAGATACCTTATAGTCAACCTGAAAACTAAAGACAAGAATAACCCTGAAAGTAGTCAGAGAGAAATAATAATTGACCTATAGGGAAAAAATCATTTTAAATGTAGCAATTATTTTTTTCTCAGAAATTATAAAGGCAAGAAGGAAATGGCATACAGTTTTTAAATGCTAAAAGAAAAGAACTATTTAACTAGAATCCTATAGCCAGTGACAAAATCCTTAAAGAATGAAAAGGAAATCAAGATGTTCTCAGATAAAAAAAAAATTAAGAGAATTGCTTATCAGAAAAACTTTCCTAAAATAATGACTAAAAAAACTCTCTAGACAAAAAACACAACAGTAAAAAAAATTAACCTTAGAACATCATCTGGAAGAAAAAAAATGAACATAGCAAACAAAAATATTGGTAAATACAAGGTTTTTTTCTTCTTGAGCTTTCTCTATTATGTTTGATAGTTGAAGAAAGTATATTCTCTGATATGGTTCTAAATATATGTAGAGAAATATTTAAGGCAGATATACTATAAGTGGGAGAGAGTAAAAGAACATAAAGGGAGCTAAGGTTTCCATACTGTACTCAAATGTGTAAATTGACAACATGGTAGACTGTGGTGTTATGTTCATATAATGAAGTACCTAGAAAAACTGTCAAAAACAGCTACTTAAAGAGACAAACACAAAAACACTACGGATAAATCAAAATGGAATTCTAAAAATATTCAAATAATATACAAGAAGTCAGGAAAAAGAAAACAGAAAAGCAAAGCAAACAAACAGAAAGCAAAAACTAGAATGGCAGACCTAAGTCTTGGCATATCAATAATTATATTAAATGTAAATGATCTGAATATACCAATTAATGAGAGAGATCAGTAAAATAAATGACTATATACTGTTTACAAAATGCTTCAAAATATGACGATACAGACAGGTGGAAGAAATGGAAGAAGTATTCCATGCAGACATTAACTAAAAAAGACAAAACAAACAAAAAAACAGGAGTGACTACATTAATACTACAGCAGATAAAATTCAGATAAAAATATATAATGTTATGTATACGATAATATAATAATATAATTATATATACTTATATATGTGTGACAGAGGTAACCATTATATGATAAAAGAATCAGTTCTTCCAAAAATATATCAATCTTCTTGTGTATGCACCACAAACAGAGCTACAAAATAGGTGAAATAAAATGCTAGTGAGGAAACAGAGAAACTGAGAAACTAGATCACTTATACATTGCTGGCAGGACTGAAAATGATTCAAGCACGATGAAAAACAGACAGTGTCTTATAAAACTGAATGTGCAACTGGCATTTGGTCCAGTAATTGTATGCTTGAGCATTTACTAGAGAGAAATAAAAATTCATATTCATACAAAAACTTGCACATAAATGTTTATAGTAGCTTTGTTCATAAGATTGCAAAACTGGAAACAACCCAGATATCTTTCAATGGGTAAATGGTTAAACAAACTATGGCACATTTACACCATGGAGGATGAGTCAGCAACAAAAGGAATAAGCCAATGACGATATAAAAACCTGGATGAATCCCCAGAGAATTATGTTCAAAATAAAAAAAAAGCCAATCACAAAAGATTACATAGTGCTTGATTTCATTTATATAACAATCTTGAAAAGATAAATTGCAGAAATAGAAGACACACTAGTGACTGTCAGGGGTTAGGGAGTGGGTGGCAACAGTAGAGAAATGGATGTGGCTATTAAAAGGCAACAGGAGAGATCCTTGTGGCAATGGTACTGTTCTGTAACTTGAGTATATCAATGTTGATATCCTGGTCATGATATTGTTTACAGTTTTTTGAGATGTTACCACTGGGGGAACTGGGTAAAAGTAAATAGAATTTCTCTGTATTATTTCTTACAACAGCATGAGTATTTACGATTATACCAAAATAAAAAGTTTAAAAAAGTAAATGGTATTAACTTATTAAAGACTTTAGTTAAATGAGAAAAAGTTTAACAGTTCTTGTTTAAAGAATTCTATAAAACAATCAGAAGCTTTTTTGTTTTGTTTTACCTATAAACCAAAAATAGTTCCAAAAATTATCCTTAGAAATCTGAACACTATATGTTTTCCACATGTTAATTAAAAGCAAAGATGAACAAAATGATTGAACACTATAATTTATTAACTTCATTTACATTTTTGTAATACTGTTCATTCTAGATTCATTGGTTTAATCAAATGTTCCTAATGATTTTGTTATAAAGGTTTTATGATCTAGGAAGTGATATCATTCCCTGAAAACAATAGGAGTTTTAAAAAATGAAATCAATAAAAGTTAAAAATGAGAGTATGTACCCTTAGGTCTTGCATCTAAGTTAATACAGAATATAAAAGAAGAGAAAATGATTAAAATATAGTACTTCTAATGTAATTTCAATGTTAGGCTAACAGATTTCCAAGAAAATTAATCACAGGACCTAATCATTTTCCACTCTTTACAAGGGACTTCATATGCTATACTCAATGTGACAACACAGAAACATTCAAAACTAAATCTAGACATAATTTACACCAACATCTGCAAATCTCACTAGTAATTCATTATGAACAATTTCACTGTGGTTTGGTCTTCACTTTGCATGGTATATCAGGGCTTCCATTTAAGAGAACTGCAGCAAATACATAGAAGGTACAAACAGTAGATGTTATAAACATGTGGATAATGTCAGTTACTTAATGTTGACTTCTGCCATTATACAAAATGCATTCAAGGAACATGTGCTGAAAAGTACACCTGATTACATGTATGATCCTTTTATAACTTTTCATTAATAAAATTCCTAGCCGGGCTCGGTGGCTCAGCCTGTAATCCCGCGCTTTGGGAGGCCGAGGTGAGTGGATTACCTGAGTTCGCAGGTTCGAGACCCTCCTGGGCAACTTGGCGAGACCTCATCTCTACAATAAATCAAAAAAAATTAGCTGGGTGTGGTAGTGCGTGCCTGTAGTTCCAGCTACTTGGAAGGCTGAGGCGGAAGGATAGCTGGAGCCCAGCAGGTCGAGGCTGTGGTGGCCGGGAGCGGCCACTGCACTCCAGTCTGGGTGACAGAGTGAGACTCCAACTCAAAAATAAAAAATAAAAAAATAAAATTCCTAATCAGTATTTATCTTAATCCATTTTCTGGACTTATGCAAAACAATTTAAAGAAATATGTGTCGTTACAAAACCTCAAGTTTTAAAAATTTATTTATTTATTATAAAGATGTGGGGTACAGTTCAGGGTTAGGTATACAAACATTGATCATGCAGGTACCCTTGTTGATGAGGTATGTCCCTCCTTCCCCTAGCAGTTTCCCTCAATGGCCAGTCCTACCCCCGCCCCCGACAGTTTCCCACTACTGTGGGAAAGCGATTGCTTTCTTATAGCCTTATAATTGTTCAAGGTCACCTTACGAGTGAGAACATATGTAACTCAGTTCTTTGTTTCTGTGATAAATCAGTATGATTGACTCCAAATCCATCCAATTTACTGCAAAGTCTATATATTTGTCCTTCTTAATGGCTGCATAATATTCCATTATGTATATGTACCACATTTTTTTTATCCAGTCAAGCTTCGATGGGCAACACGATTGCTTCCATGTTTTTGCTATTATGAATAGAGCTGCAACAAACATATGTGTGCGGGTGTCCTTTTTGGAGAATAATTTGAGTTCCTCTGGGTGTATTTCCAATAGAGGAATTGCTGGGTCATATAGAAGGTCGATTTCTAGTCCATTCAGAAATCACCATACTGTCTTCCAAAGAGGCTGTACTAGTCTGCATTCCCCCCAGCAGTGTAGAAGCATTCCTTTTTCTCCACATCCTAGCCAGCATCTGTTGTTGTTTGTTTTATTAATGATGGCCATTCTTACAGGGGTTAGGTGGTATCTCAGTGTGGTTTTGATTTGCATTTCTCTGATGATGAGTGAGACTGAGCACTTTTTCATGTGTCCGTTGGCTGCCCATATATCATCTTTTGAGAAGTGTCTATTCATGTCTTTTGCCCGCTTTTTAAAGGTGCTGTTTGTTTTTTTCCTTCGGCGCATTTGAGTTCCTTGTAGATCCTAAATGTTAGGCCTTTGTCAGATATACAGTTGGCAAATGTGTTTTCCCATTCTGTGGGCTGTCTCCCTGCTCTCTTGATGGTTTGTTTTGCTTTGCAGAAGTTCGTTAATTTGATGAGGTCCCACTTGTCTATTTGATTTCTTAAGGTATTGGCCTTTCAGGTTCTGAATAGGAATTGGTTTCCAGTTCCCATTTCCATAAGGGTGTCTCCTGCACTTTCTAAGATTCTTATAATTTGAGGTTTTACATTTAGGTCTTTGATCCATTTAGAGTTAATTTTTGTGTATGGTGATAGGTAGGGGTCCTGTTTCAATCTTCTGCATGTCTCAGCTAGTTTTCCCAGCACCATTTACTGAAAAGGTTCTCCTCTCCCCAGTGGTTGTTTTTGGAGAGTTTGTCAAAGATGAGTTGGCTTTGCTTCCGGAATCTCTATCCTGTTCCATTGGTCTATGTACTTGTTCTTGTACCAATACCAGGCTGTTTTGATTATTGTAGCCTTATAGTAAAGTTTGAAGTCTGGGAGTGTGATACCTCCTGCTTTGTTTCTTTTGCTAAGGATTGTTTTGGCTATTCATGGTTGTTTATGTTTCCATATGAATTTCTGTATTGTCATTTCCAGGTCTGAGAAGAATGATGTTGGTAACTTAATGAGTATTGCGTTGAATCTGTTGATTGCCTTTGGTAGGATGGACATCTTAACAATGTTGATTCTTCCTGTCCATGAGCATGAGATATTTTTCCATTTGTTTGTGTCTTCTTGGATTTCTTTGAGCAGTGTTTTGTAATTCTCATTGTAAAGGTCTTCACATGTGATCATTTTTACTAAAACAGAATGAAAATGTATATGGAAGAATGAAAATATAAGTTATTATTTTATGATATGATGACTCTCTCTTGTGCAGTTTTGAATTGGAAAGGGACCTGAGTTGTGCTGAAAGATGAGGGGATGGCATGCCTACTCTCCTTGTTTCTTTTACTAATATAGGTTAATAGAAAGTGGTCTTTGATTGGGAGTCTTGAAATCAGTTATGTTTATAATTAACATTACAAATACTGCTAATTTTAGTGCAGTGATGAAGAAAGAAGAATAAGGGAAGAATCATATACTACAAAGTCTCAATGAGATAAAGTAAAAATGACAAAGGTTTTCAAGAACTAGTGCTAGAATTAAAACACATGGGTAGTCTTAGTATGAGTTCTTAGACTTCTCTGAATCTTAATTATGGACCAGAAATTTACATTTTTGAGCAGGGCATTTTAAAATTGAAGTTTTATTTAGCATCTGATCTGTATGAAAAAATAGAAACACGAGCATATTCCGTATTCTGCTTCATTATTTCAACAGGACAGTTGATAGCTTTATCACAAGTAGCCTCTTTTTTAAAAGTGTGTTGCTCTGAACTTCTGCCTTTCTAAACCCTACAAGTCTTTGCAAGGAGAGCTTTTGAAGAGAAGGGTCTTAAGTTGGTTTGATAGTAAAATACCTTGATACCGACATCTCTCTCTAGGCTCTGTCTGCTGTGAAACTTATGCAGGCACACTGCTGGCTCCCCATGCTGTGTTGATCTTTTTGTTTAACTGATATTTTTCTTAGCTTTCCCTCTTAAACTAGTTATTGGAATCTTACAGGTCAACTAGACAAGTTGCCTGATCACAAGCTTAGCTGAAACATCTTTTGAGGTAGGGCCTATGATTTCATGACAAATAGTCACCTCAGTGGGGAGCTACAGAGCTCACCTCTATCTTCCAAGGGTTAACAGTAACCTATAATAATAGTTTGGTGACACACAATGCTTCTTTTTGTGCATTACCTATTTCCAGAGGCCTAAGTTAGGTTTGAATCAAAATGGGTATCACAAACAGTACAGCTTCCTGCTGAGAAGCAAAGTGCTACGAGAGACTTTCTGTTATTCTTTTGGTGGCATCTAGGAGAGGAGGAGAAACACTGTGGGTGTGGTGGGGAAGCAGTTGCCAGTTGCTTATAGTGTAGCTGGGACTAGCCTTGATGGAGAATGGTTTTCTGAGGCAGAATAGCTTTATGGAATTGTATCAGGAACTGAATTTTGTTTTATTGCACTTGGTATGAGGCAAATTTTAGAACAAGAAAAACAGCAGAAGTGGTTACAACAGATTTCTTATTTTCCTGTATGATTTTCATACTTCATACTCTAGCAACAGTGACTGCTCTTACTCAGGCATAAATACAAGCATAATAACACAGTGCCCTGGAAGTTTGAAACCTTCAGAGTCCGTTCAAAGTCTAATCTCTCATCACAGAATCCCTGACTGTGAAAGTCAGTACAATTGGAACAGGAAGCAAAGTTAATCTGTCAGCCTGTCCCATCTTCTTTCACATTTTACCCTACTTTGATGTTGCTTGGTAACCACTCCAAACATTCTAGGCTCCTCTATTTTCCTAGTTCTTCTCACAAAAGAAAGCAAACTGAAAACAAACACAAATTTATCAAGATTTTTCT
>CAUYQG010071280.1:0-48273 GCA_963574415.1 Tarsius wallacei | reverse complement strand
GGAGGACATAATATCAGTAAATGTATCCAAACTTAACATGTACCTTAAATTGTTCCCCACATTTTGAAATAAAAATAATGGAAAAAAGAAAAAGAAATAGAATAGAATAGAAAACCTGGTTTCCCAGGATGAGGACAATGTCAATACACAATTTCTATTCCATACCAAGGATTTCATATCCATTCTTTGTAGAAAAATCACATTTGAGTAGAAATGTAAAGTTATTAGAAACATTGTGTCAGCACGTTGCAACATTACATCATGATCAATCTCCCTTTATGTTAGGAAAGAATAGAAGATTCAGCATTTGGGAATTCATCAATACAATTAGTCACATTAACAGAATCAATGAGAAAGTCATATGATCATGTTAACAGATTAAAATCATATTGTGACACTTTTAGAAAAGAATTATACGTTTAAAAATCAACTGATAAGGAAGTAGTATATAATATTTCTGAAACACATAAAAAACAGTAGAAATAAAAAGTAATAAAAATTCATTTTGGGAAGAAAGTTTAAATGGTATCATTAAGTTGATAATCCTCTAATCAGTTTCTCAATTGAGCCTGATAATGACATAGGCACTAGCTATTTTTGTGTTGGAGAAATTTTTTTTTTTTTTTTGCACAGAAGAACATTTAAATTGGAAATCCATAAAAATCTGAATAAAAAGAATGATATTATACATAATAAGAACAAGGAAAGTAAAGCAGTGTGATAGTGACATTAAAAAGATTGAGAGCCGGGCTCGGTGGCTCAGTCTGTAATCCCGCACCTTTGGGAGGCTGAGGTGAGTGAGTTGCCTGAGCCCGCGGGTTCGAGACCCGCCTGGGCAAGCGACACCTCATCTCTACAATAAATCAAAAAATTAGCCGGGCGTGGTAGCGCGCGCCTATAGTTCCAGCTACTTGGAAGGCTGAGGCGGAAGGATCGCCGGAGCCCAGCAGGTCGAGGCTGCGGTGGCCGGGAGGGCTACCGCACTCCAGTCTGGGCAACAGACTGAGACTCCAACTCAAAAAAAAAAAAAAATTTAATTCCTATTGGGGGGCATGTCTGTCTGTCTTGTTAACTGTCCCAAGTAGGCATTTGAGTTTGCAAACTATAATCACATAAACAAATCATAAGACCAGCTATCAACAATGAATTACAGGTACAGATTCTAAAAGATCATGCTTAAGTTTCCCTTCTCATAGACTAGTACCCAATTTAAAAAATATTAACCAAGACCCAGCTCAAGTAGACTGAAACCTTTCTAATCCATTACCTTCCCCTTCCTTCCAAAACCCTTCTAGAAATTTTTGTTGAGAATCCAGAATTTAATTACTGTGCTATCCTGTCGAATGATTAAACTTAGTGCAGAGCTAGGCGCGGTGGCTGACACCTGTAATCCGAGCACTTGCGGAGGCTAAGGCAGGAGGATTGCTTGAGTCCGGGAGTTCGAGACCAGTCTAGGCAACACAGCGAGACCCTGTCGTTCAAAAAATAAAAACAAACTTAGTTCAGGGTCTTCTACATTTTCTCCTTTTTCTTCACAACGTTTAGAGAAGAGACCTACTGTGTGTGCGGGGATGAGGGACGGAGAAAAAGGAGGAGAAGAACAGAGAAGTGATCATGATGGAGCCGGAGGAAGGACGATGAGCACATTCAAGCTATACTGTCCTAATTTCCACAAAGCTGGCCAGAATCAAATCCTTTTGGACATAACACAATTAGAGAAGAGTCTAGAAAGAATGGCATTGAGAGGCTTATAACCTAATCCAAGCCCTTTTGTCCTTACAGATAGGGAAACTGAGCCTCAGCGATGATACAAGGTCACGAAGCTAACCAGCACTGTTTGCACTACTCGTCGTGTTCCCTCTTCCTCGTCTACTTCTACTTTCCAGACAAGGGAAGCTGTGATCAACTGTGTCATTTCTACTAACCGTTCCTAAAAATGTTTCAATCTAGAACTGTAGTATTTCATCTAATCTATAGAAGACTACATTCATATTTTATTCTTAAATTTCTTGACAAATTCAAAAGACTTTTTACTGTCAGCCTAGTAAAAATGAAAGCAATTGAGTGGGTAGTGGAGGGGGTGTGAGCAAAATAAACTATTTCATTACATTTTACCTAGTAGTCTTACTTACTGGGCTAACCTTCAGGATAACTTGGCATTAAATCATGTATGCATCTAATAATTTAGCTGACCCACCATTCAACATAATAACTATCTACTCTCAGCTGGGATAATGTTTGACACACTTCTGTCGCTTCACCTACCACCTCTGTAAGTTTGGCTTACTGTATCTGCATACCAACCATACTAGTTTTATATGTATCTTCATAATGATTTAAAATCCACCCCTTTTTCATATTTGGCCTTGGGTATTTATTTTTATGATACCCATTAAATCATAAGCTTGTTGTGGTGATTTTTCTAATGTATGATAAAATAATTACCTAACTATTAAAATATGTCCATGAACAGACACCATCTAAACTCCTCTCATGTGATACTGGTGATATTCTTACATATTGAATGACCTAACCCTGGGCTGACTGACAATTTATGATATGAGTAAATAAAAAAAGAATTGTTTTCCAACATCTAACATGAGTTGCTAATTATTCAGATTTGTGGTAAGGTGCCAGAAATGCATCAGATCAGCAATATCAACAGATATAAACCAAGGAAGCCTAGGTTTTCAGATTTTATTATACGTGTGGATTTTTTTTTTTAAAGAAAGCAAGATTTACTGAAAGGACACAAAAGCTCCCACAGTAGGAGGGGAACCGAGGGGGTTTGCCCTACTGGATTGTTTTTTAAGAGACAGGGTCTTGCTTTGTTACCCAGGCTAGAGTGCAGTAGCTATTCAGGTGCACAATCATAGTTCACTGCAGCCTTGAACTCCCGGGCTCAAGTGATCTGTCCCAAGCAGCTGGGACTATAGGCATGCGTCATCATGCCCAACTTAACTGGGTTGTTTTAAGGCTTAAATGGATGACATGTCAAAAAGTATTGCAAAACCAGAGCCCTCTATGTTCTAGAGGGTTGATGATGATAATGATGATGACGATAGAGAGCCACTTTCGGCAGCCTACAATTCCGAAGACAATCAGCAGCTCAAATAAGATGCAAGTGCTCTGCACCATATAAACATCTGCTCCCATTTAATTACTGACATTGCATTTAATCTACAATAAATTAGCTTCCAAATTAAGTGCATATTTCAAATAAGATATTTGCACAATAGATAATTCCAAATATTGTCAGCTGATGATTGCAACTTCAATCCTCAAGGAACTTTATCTGGATCTTCAGGGTCAACCCCATGCAATGGCTCCCATGCCAGAGGTCTCAAAGGCCCATTTTGGTTACCCTGATTTTAAGAACCACTTTATAGGTAACGTGTGCAATGATCCTGCAGTTTAGAAAAATGTCATACATTTATTATTTTTTAAAAAAACCTCTCTCCTTGAAGAAAGCATAACAACTCCTGAGTTATAAATTTAATGTCAACTTTGCAGATTTCACTACAGGGCAAATATAACAAAGACAGTTATAAAGCATGCTGTCTTAAAATAATTCACCAAAGGCTTTAGCTATGGTATGATGAAGGAACTTAAAATTTTTTTTTAAATAGCCTTATTTTTTCTGAATACCATCTGTTAAACCATTCCAACATGAGTTAATTCTGCTACACAAAATTTGTAAATAGACTCAAATTAAAAAAAGAAAAACTTAGTTGCTTCATGTTCAAGTACAGGTTCAGTCTGATCTATTAAAGTAATGTTAGAAAGCTATGCACACAACATTCAGTCTTTTCTAGGACCCACACAACACTAACCACTATCCAACCATAATGAAAACATGATAGTCAACTCATAATTGTCCATAAAGAAAATCACCCTGAGGTCTGGGACTCACTTTCTCTGTTAATGTGGGTCCTTAAGCCTCTCCACCAATAGTTTCTCAGCTATTCAGGGGCACAATCATAGCTCACTGCAGCCTTGAACTCCTGGGCTCAAGTGATCTGTCCCAAGCAGCAGGACAATAGGACAATTGGGAACAGCGAGATCTACAGCTGCTCAGTGACTAGCCACCCAAGCATCACCGATGCAGCTGATGCTTTTCCCGCCTGGCGAGAGCATGTTTGCCCAGCCCGGTTTCAAGGACCAGGAGCCCCAGATGTCCCTTTGTGGGCAAACATGTACACCAGATAGCAGGGAAAACAATTAAGAAATACACACTCATCCAGCTGGGCAGATTACCCAACTTCTTTTTTATTTTCTTCCTTTTCTGTGTGTGTGCTTTTTCTGTTTTTGTTTTCGTTTTTTTGAGTAGGGATCTCACTCTGTTGCCCAGGCTGGAGTGCAGTGGCAACGATCACAGCTCACCTCAGCCTCGATCCCGCGGGCTCAGGCAATCCTCACTCCTCAGCCTCCTGAGTAGCTGGGACTACAGGCACATACCAGCATGCCCGGCTTGTTTGTTATTCATTCATCCATTCATTCATTCACTCATTTTTGTGGTGACGAGGTCTCACCATGTTGTCCAGTCTGGTCTCGAAACCTCCCACCTCAGCCTCCTACAGCGCTGGGATTATAGGCGTGAGCCACCAGGCCCAGCCAGATAACCCAATTTCTACTAATCCATACTATGCCTTCCTTTGGTTGGCATAATAACAGCATGTGCCGGCTTGGATGCAAGAGACAGCACCACAGTTAAATCTCAATTACTTAGACTCTTGAGTCAGTTTCTGCACTTATTACCTTATAAGCTAAAGAGAAACTGCGGCAATAGTCCCTAAACAAGGAGCAGATATTGAGAATTAATTAGGACCTTTATTGTAGTTATTGAACTATTTACAAGATTGGATGCCTAGCAAGGACCATGACTTTGAGACACTGTTAGTTGATGGTAGTCTGGGATACCAAGTATATTTCACACATGCTTGTGAAAAATCAATCATCTCTTACTAGCAGGCAAAAATGACTATAATAAACTGAAACCTCAATTCAAGCAAACACTACTACTGAAATATAAATGGGGTTTCATTTAATGTACCTGTTAATGGTTTATTGATATTAAAGCAAAGTTAGCCTTTAGCCTTAACAAAGATGGAGCAAGCTATTTTTTCTGGTTTGTTAGTAGTCAATAAGTATTTACTGAGCATCTATTATGTTCCAGAATCATGCCAGGAAACCTGTGGTGAGTAAAAGAGCCTAGTTTCTACTGACAAGGGGCTTATTACTCTTAACATTAGCATAAGCAGGGAATCCAACTTTTTAAATAAACAAGAAGGGATTTCTCACTTTGGTCAGGACTTAAAAATGGGGCTGCCCATACAATACTCTTTTGAGACTTTGCAGGTGTTTTCTGCATTCTACTATCACATGTTCATGTTGAATGCTCACAGGTAATACCAAAATACAAAAACAAAATGTGAAGTTAGGGAAATACCGAACATCAAAACAGTTGCTGAAAGTCAGAATGCTAACAACAAAAAAAATGCATTCATTACAACAAAATGAAACTTAATTTTTAAAAGAATCATCTTAATCTAAATACAGCTTTTCCTCTCAATTACAAAACTATGACCATATATACGAGATACTGGTAACATTTCCCTCTAAATTTCAGATCTGACAGCAGAGAACCTTTCGTCCTTATTCCCAAGCAAATGACAGTTGAGCATCAAGGAATCAAAAGCTCACTTGAATGAAAACTGCAAAGCTTCTTGGCTATGAGCGTACTGAAAATGAATTAGGCACTCTATGATGCTTACCTTGTAATCTCGGGATACATTTTCTGATGTCACTGAACCTGAAATCTGACTAGAAATTGTAGCAGCTATAAGCTGTTTACACCATTCAACATGTGATCCTGTAGGACTAAAAGAAATATTGTGATTAAAAAACTTCAAAACATAGGCTTTCGGTGAGAAAAAGGAACACGAATAGGGATACATGCACATTTTTTTAGATGGATGAACTTTGATTAGATTATTTAGTTACTTTTATATTTAATATAAGAACTGAAATAGTGACTGACAACTAGGAAGTAAAGTTAGGTTGCAGATTAACTGTAAACAAATCAACCCATCTTTTTTTTTTTTTAAAGTTTAAGATTCTAGGTGTTAGTTAAGTATGCTATTCTCTATCATTTAATGGGCTTTTACTCTATTAAAATTATATAGAAGAAATATTCTTAATGTAATATACAGTGAAAATTAATTATAAAGTGAAATATATATCTTGCAGCATATGCTTTTCAAACATTCCATTTCGTGTTGGTAGTTTTCAATCCAGCAAATAATGTACTTTCTTTTTTTATTATTTTATTTTAAGACAATTCAGGGTTAGGTATACAAATGTTCATTATGCAGGTACCCCTGCGGATGAGACATGCCCCCTCTCCCCTGGCCTGGCAGGTTCCCACTACTGCCAATCCCACTCCCCTCTGCCTGCCCCCAGCAGTTTCCCACTACTGCCAATCCTTTAATAATGTACTTTCAAGTGAACAAAGGTGACTTAGTGGAGCAAAGCTCTCACATCATTGTGTAAAGAACAGTTGAGAAAAACGCTGCTCTGTGTGTAGCAGTAACACTGCCTTATATTTCTGTAAGTGCTTTGACAATTTACAAAAGACTTCTCCAGTCTGAATTATATCAGAGCCTCACAACCATGGTGTGACAAGAGGGTGGAACAGGGACAAGTCAACTTTTAAAAAAAAATTTTAATTTTAAATATGTGGGGTACAATTCAGGGTTAGGTATACAAATGTTCATTATGCAGGTACCCTTGTTGAGAAGAGAAAATTGAGGTGTAGAGGTGACATGCCCTGTTAGAAAGTGGCTGTCCTTCTAGGACATGCCACAACCAGTAGTGACCGACTCACTGGGCTGAAGCCAGCAGCACATAGGCTAGCCAACTGCCTCATATGAAAACGCAACAGGCCGGGCTCGGTGGCTCAGCCTGTAATCCCAGCATTTTGGGAGGCCGAGGTGAGTAGATTGCCTGAGCCCACGGGTTCGAGACCTGCCTGGGCAACTTGGCGAGACTTCATCTCTACGATAAATCAAAAAGTAGCCGGGCGTGGTAGCGCGCGCCTGTAGTTCCAGCTACTTGGAAGGCTGAGGCGGAAGGATCGCCGGAGCCCAGCAGGTCGAGGCTGCGGTGGCCGGGAGCGGCCACTGCACTCCAGTTTAGACGATGGAGTGAGACTCCAATTCAAAAAAAAAAAAAAAAAAGATGTAGAAAATACAATGTGTTACCAGCATGTCAACCATACTAGGGTAGGTACTATTATGATCACCATTTTGCAGTTGAAAAAATCGAGGAACAAGAATATCAAGTAACTAGTTAAGGTAACTAGTAACTAGCTCAACTGATAAGCAGCAGAGCTAGAATCTGAAACCCAGGTTTATGCTCCTAACTACTGTACTATGATAACTCCTTATATTCTTGATCTATTATTTTCAACTCTTCAGAAAAAATTCTGAAATTTGTTTACACAAAAATATTTGACCTACCCTAGTGTGACTGACACACTGGTAACACAAGGTAAACATTCAAGTAATAACTACCCTAAAGGAATTTGCATTTTAAGGCAACAAAACCTTAAGATGAAGTTGAAAAATTTCGACAGCTAGATTTCAGAAGCTTAGTGAAGGAAAACAGATTTTCAAATGCCCCTAGAATCACATCTAATAATTGGCCCCTTATTCTGTTTATACACACTGATTTTATGTTCCAGCTTAAAATCTCTGTTCAAATCTCACCTACTTAAAGAAGACTGCTCACAACCCTATTTTTAAATACACATGTATCATGGTCGCCACAGTAACTGCCTCTTTAAACCATAAGTTCTATGAGGGTGTGAGCACCATTTACCTTACTCACTGTTGTAGCCATAATGCACCATAAGGAACTGACATACAGTAGGTCCTCAATAAATATTTTTTGAATGAATTAATGAATGAATGTATGAATGAACAAATTAATAACCTCAATGTATGATTCTCATAAGAGGAATGAGGCTAAACATGGTGCCTCATACCTATAATCCCAGCACTTTGGAAGGCTGAGGCAAAAAAATTGCCTGAGTTCAGAAGTTCAAGACCATCCTGGACAACATAGCGAGACCTCATCTCTAAATAAGTCAAAAAAATTATTTGGGCGTGGTGGCACTCACCTGTAGTCCCAGCTACTTGGGAGGCTGAGGCAGAAGAATTGCATGAGCCCAGGAAGTCAAGGCCGTGGTAGCCATGATTGTACGTACCACTGCCAAATCAATGACTTTTGTGTGTTCAATACACAAAATATAAATGAATTTCAAAAGCATTACATTGAGGGGAAAAAAAGGCCAGACACAAAAGGGAACATATCAGATGAATTCATTTATTTAAAATTCAAGAACACAAAATTAATTTCTCACAACAGAAGCTAGGACAGTGATGGCTTCTGGCAGGTGGAAATTGACTGAGAACAGGCATGAGGGAACGATCTGCAGTGATAGAAATATTCTATATTTTGATTGGATATTGGTTATGTACAGTTAAACATTTTTCAAAATTCATAGCATTATACATTTAAAATATTTGTTTAATTGCATTAAAGTTTACCTTAATAAACAAAAATCGTGGCAGAATTTTCAAATAATTTGGCAACCCAATTTAAAAATGTATAGGAAAAAGCAAAGCTCATGTTAAGACAATGTTGAAGGGTTGGGCATGGTGGCTCACGCCTATAATCCCAGCACATTGGGAGGCAGAGGAGAGAGGAATGCCTGAACCCAGGGGTTCGACACCTTGGGCAGCTTGGCAAGACCTTGTCTCTACAATAAATCAAAAACTTAGCCAGGCTACTTGGAAGACTGAGGCGGAAGGATTGCCTGAACCCAGCAGATAGAGGCTGTGGTGGCCATGAGCATGCCACTGCATTCCAGCCTGGGCAACAGAGTGAGACTCCAACTAAAAAAAAAAAAGACATTGTTGAGGAAGGAAGAGGAATAGGACAATGTGAGGAAACACTTTTGCACTAAAATCAAGATTTGCTATAAATAGTAGTGTTAGTAAAAGAATAAATCGACCAATGGAATAGAACAGAAAGGCCCAAAACACAACCACACACATACAAAATCTTGATTTACGCCAGAGATGGCATTGCAAATCCCTGAAGCAGACAGTTCAATGACTTATACTGGAAGAACTGGTTATTCAAATGGCGAAAAAATTTAATTTTTACCTTAATACATGCATCAAAAGCAATTTCAAATGGATCAAAGACTTATATGTGAAGAAAAAATCTTGAAAACTTTTACAGAAAATAATAGGAGAATATTTTTATGCTCTCATGTCAGAAAAGAACTTTTCAAACAAAAGATATAATGAATTTGACAAATTAAAATTAAGAACTTCTGTTCACCAAAAGAGAAGCAGGGGGAAAAAACGACCCCAAAACAAATGAAAGCAAGGATAGTCAGAATTTATGAAATATAAAACTTATCAAACTCTAAAAAAAATTTAAATACCCCAAAAGAAAAATAAGCATTTCAAAGAAGAAAAATAAAACAACAAAGAAAAACATGGAGAGAAATATTTCCAATCTCATTAGTAACAGTGTGAGCTCTTCTTTTTTTAGTTATTAAACACTCGGAGAATAATGTTGTAAAGAAATAGAGGTGAACTAAAGGCAAACTTGGAGATAACAAAAAGGAATTAATTTTAAAAATCAATATTTAGCCAAAACCAATACCTAAACCTAAGTTCACCATTAGTGAGTAGGCTTCTCAGACATAACAATCTTGGAATTTTGTCCAAAAATTATTTTTACTACAATTTTATCATTAAAACCAGCAGTACAACTTTGAAAATTTGACATAATGTAGAAAGAACTAGTTCCCAGTACTGTCAGCTACTAGATTGCTCCTGAGCTCTCTGTATAACACATCTGTGATACTAAATAGATACACTCTTTCAACTAAGATTGGTAGAGGAACATGATATTTTAGAAATTCCTCGTTTTTCTTTAACACTTTCCTCTTTATTCTTTATATTCTTTGTTGTGTCTAGATCAAAGATGATTTATCACAGATGTTGTTGTACATGATTTGGGTTGTTTTCCTGCCTTGTGAAATTTTAACAAGGCAAACTTAATTTTGTTTTCTCTTCATCCTTCAAGATGTAAGCATTCCCAAAGAGAACTTTCTCCTGAAAGACTCATGGCTTACATGGAATTAAATAGCTAAAAAAATATTAGAAGGACAATTTTAAGGGTTTTTTCTTTGATATGTGAATATTAATACAATAATTCAAAAGATTAATTTCAATCTTTATGATAAGATTTCTGTTATTCCTTCTTATATTATTCAAATTTTACATTTTCTGGCTATGGCAAGATATACTATCCTTCTTAAAGTTGAATAGTTGACACATTCTCTCTTAACATTAACTTCTACTTTAAACCTATTCCCTTATAGATTTATCAATGGTCTGATTATTTTTGTAAATGAAGTTAGTAGTTTTTACAATCATCATTAATTATTGCTCCATTTTACTCCACAGAATACATATATATATATATATATATTTGAAAGTGAATTTTTAGCTAGTCTTGTTCATGCTATTGGTAGTATTATGCTAATTCAAGGCAATAGTAATCTATACATTTATCATCATTGATCTTGCAAATGTTTAGGGGTGATAGCTCGAGTAAGCATAGTCTGCTATCCCTAAACTAGTTGGCTAGTCAACTTTCCAAAAGCTGTGGCCCAAGCTAAGGACAACAATTTTGGCTAAATATTGAAGCTATACCAAAAGACGTATACAACCAAGCATCTGTCTCCTAGACAGAACTTTATACCATATTCACATAAATACATGCACAAATTCTTTATCTCCAAATTTTTCATTTGCATGCCTACGAAAATGCAGAGATGAGATATAAAGCCCTTCAACAAATCATACCATGGATGCTCTTGTTCTTGTTGAAAATGATTTATTCTCATCCATAACCCAGTGCCACTTATACTCGTATAATACTTCCTCGCAGCCCCTCAGGCAACCATCACTCACATCCAAATCCCATTCCCAATGTATCCCCTCACCGTAATAGTATTTCTTCAGAATGAACTTGGGCAAATTGGGCTTCATGGTGAATTCTGAATAAAAGAATAAAAAACAAGTTTATTTGACGAATAAAAGGCATTTATATAAAAAACAAATTACATGATTTCTTCCCAGAATCAAAACGGTAAAAATAGAAATAGGAAAAGACAAAAGATGTTCACAATAGTTTAGCTCAGTCACTATACTAAAGCAAAGAAATTTCCACTTGAGGTAAGGGAGATGTGTTTATTGACTCAGAGAAAAGGTCATATGTATGAAAAAATTATGAATAATTTGCCTTAAACCTTCAGATCATACTTTTTTTCCAAATTTCCAATCCTCACAGAGTAGCAGGAATAATGGTTCTCAAACTTTTTGGTTTCACAGACCTTCAGACTCTAAAAATTATTGATGATCTTAAAAAGATTTTGTTTGTGTGTGTTATATATATTGATACTTACCATATTAGATGTTAAAACAGGAACATTTTAAATGTCTATTTCAAAATAATGTAATAAACCCATTACATGTTAACATAAATAGCATGTTTTATGAAAAATAACTATATTTTCCAAAATAAAAAATTAGTGAGAAGCGTTTTACAATTTTGTAAATCTCTTTAACGTCTGGCTTAAAAGAAGACAGTTGGATTCTAATATCTGTCTCTGCACTCAATCTGTTTCAATATATTATTTAGAAGAAAATCCAGCCTCACATAGATATGCAGTTGGAAAAGAGGATTTAACAGACTTTCCAAATCATCGTGAATTACCCTTGATAGTACTCCAAAATTCGACAAATGATAATTTCTCAAAAGTTGATTGAATGTGGAGGCTGAAGCCACACCAATGAAATTTTTGTTCTGTTGCCTTAAAACCATTAGTTTATCTTGCACAATTTAATAAACCCATGAATAATTTTGTAACATTGTACATTTATCACTTTGAAAATATTGACCCATAAAGTTGAGTAGATCTTCCAAATGTTAATCTACCTCTTTATATAATTCTTTTTAAAAATTAGAGCTTACAATACTGAGTGATCTCTCACAGAAACAAAGAGCTGAGTATCACATGTTCTCACTCATAAGTGGACCTTGAACAACTACCGTATTACTGTAGGAAAGGGATTGAAAGTAGCGGGAAACTGTGGGGGTGGGTAGCTGAGATTGACAGTACTGGATATCCATCTGGGAAAGAGGGGACACACTTCATCAATAAGGGTACCTGTACAATGATCATTTGTATACCTAGCCCTGAATTGTACCCCACAATTTCAAAATAAAAATTAAAAGAGAAAAAAAAATCACATTCGTTAATATTTTGGCCAGCCTCATCATGAAGTATTTAAGAATTAGAAAGCCATCAAGCTCATGGCAGATAAAACTTTCCAAAAGTCTAATTTTTACTTAAAAACTTAAATTTTACCCCTATCAACAAGTGCTGTCAATTGGTTTTCTCGAAGTGACAGACCCACTTTGTCCATTTTGGAGAAAGTGTTTGCCAGATACTAATCATACTTTCAAGTAAATATGCTATTGAATATGGGAGAAATGGCAAGCGCTGCCCACAGCTGTTTCACAAGTTATTTTCTTCAAGTGAACCATTGTAAATTAATATGCAAAAGAAGTGCTTTATGCATACTTCAAATTTTTTACACTATACATTTTGTAACATAGACATACGGTTAATAGTTGATGAAATTAATATATTTTTGCTGTTTCATTGCAGATATTCTTGACTGAGACTGACTTTTTGTGAAATGTGAATGCAAAGCAGTGAAGAAGTCTATGACTCCAAGTACAATTTGCTGCCACTGACTTGATTTGTTCCAGTAAGCAAACGTTTTTACCTACCATTACTTTTGCACCATTGATGCAAATGTCAACAGTGAAAAAAGCAAATGGTGTCTTAGTATCATTCTGATCTCTCCAATTGCCTGAGAGGGTCTTAGAGATCTCCAGGGATCAGTAGGCCACATTTTGAGAATCTCTGGGTTAGTCTGAATTCCTTTTTTGTTGTTGGTGTTGTTGTTATGATTTCCTAATCCCTTCCAAAATAAAAGAGAATATTTTGTTCTCTGCTTTGATAACAATTGAAACAAAGGCCATAAGTTTGTGTTGTTTTGTTTTTAATCTAATATATATAATAGAGATACACCTGCAGAAATATAAAATTATATATACATGTAGTTTTACATGACAACATTTTTTTAAAGTTTTAAAACAAAGTTTATAAGCAAGAAGAAGAGAGGGAAAGAAAATAAAGTTTATTAGTGAGAAGAAAAAGAAAGAAGAAGACTCATGCCAGAAAGACCTGACATGGATGAGTCTCTCAAAAAGAAAGAATAGCTGACAACATTTTAGTAAAAGCCAAAGATTGGAAACAATCCAGCTATCCATTGATAAAGAATGTATAAAATACACTAGAGTACATTTTCATGTTGAAATACTATGCAGAAGCAGACAAAAAAGAACAGGAAGAAGAACATGAACAAGAAGATGTAGAAAAAGAGGAACAGGAGGAGGACAAGCAAGAAGAGAGTAAGGAATTGGAAAGAAAAAAAAAAGATGCGTCTGCAGACCTATTTGTGAACCACATGAGAATAGTCCTAAAAGGCGAGAGGCAGAATAACATATACAAGATGTGCCATGATTTGAAAGTTTGTGTCTCCTCTAAAATTCATGTTGAAACTTTTTTTCTTTTTTTTAGTTGGCGTCTCACTCTGTCGCCCAGACAGGAGTGCAGTGGCCACTCCCGGCCACCGCAGCCTCGACCTGCTGGGCTCCAGCAATCCTTCCGCCTCAGCCTTCCAAGTAGCTGGAACTATAGGAGCCCACTACCACGCTCAGCTGATTTTTTGATTTATTGTAGAGATGAGGTCTCACCAAGTTGCCCAGGCGGGTCTCGAACCCGCGGGCTCAGGCATTCCATTCACCTCAGCCTCCCAAGGCGCGGGATTACAGGCTGAGCAACCGAGCCCGGCTCATGTTGCAACTTAATAGTCAATGTGATAGTATTAAGAAGTGGGGCCTCTAGGAGGTTATTAAGTCATAAGGGCTCTGCATGGGATTAATGACTTATAAAAGAGGCTGGACACTGTATTCACTCCTTTTTGCCCTTCCACCTTCTGCCATGGGAGGACACAACAACAAGGCGCCATCTTAGAAGCAGAAATGAGATTCTTAACCAGTTCCTGAACCTGCCAGTACCTTGATCTTGAACTTCCAGGCTCCAGAACTGTAAGAAATAAATCTGTTCTAATTTTGTAAGTTACCCAGTCTCAGATATTTTGTTTTAGCAGCACAAATGGACTAAAACAGTATATTATTTTTTGGTATATAAAAGAAGGAAATAAGATTATACAATATTTATACAAGCATAGTGCTTGTATCTGCTTAAAAAAAGAAGGAAACACAAAAAACTAATAAAAGTGGTTATTAAAAGGGCATCAAGGTAATAAAGAAGACAGAGACTTGGGTGAAAGCTAGACTTTGGGATGTATAATTTAGTAAACTTTTGTATCCCAAATTGTGTTACCAATTCACCATAAAATAAGTAAAATTAAGCATATATAGTGTGAGCTTTTCTCGTAAGCATGCACAGATATAAAAAGTCTAGAAGAATATAGAGTAAAAGTAATGATACTCATCTCTTTGCAAGTTTTATTAATTTATTTGTGATTTTTATCTTCATTGTTTAGTTATTTGTACTTTCTGAGTTTTCTACAATAAATATGTGTTATTTGTGATATTTTAAGTTTTTTTAAAAAACTTATAGGTCAAACTTACAGGTGTATAGTGACTTACACCTGTAATCTCAACGCTTTGGGAGGCCCAGGTAGGAGGACTGCTTGAGTCCAGGAATTCAAAACCAGCCTGGGCAATATAGACCTTGTCTCTACAAAAAAAAAAAATCAAAAAATTAATCGGGCATGGTGGCACATGCCTATAGTCCCAGCTACTTTGGAGGCTGAGGCGGGAGGATTGCCTGGATCCAGGAGGTCAAGGCTTCAGTGAACCATGATGGTACCAATGCACTTCAGCATGGGCAACACAGTGAGATCCCAACTCAAAAAAAGAAAAACCTATCATCCCACTTCCCCAGATTGATGGAGAATAAATTAGGTAATAGCTAAGCATAAACATTTTGAACAAGTTCAGGAAGACTTATAAATCCTTGGACTCCAGAGTCAACTTCTCTATGTGTGTTCTACTGAAGCATACATACCATCAATGGCGAGTACATAGTACTTATTTTGAAAGAGCAAACTGTTTATTTTCAAACTATCAAATGAATTTTTTAATTTGACCACAATCAATTTACCTTTTTCCCCTGAAGCCAATCTTACTTATTTAATATTTAGTTAATGGATGAAAAGTTACACCATATTCCATTCGCATCTACTTCAGTGTTGAAAGATAAACAAAAATATCTAGTTTTCATAAACTTCCCTAGAATGGTTTGCATTGATGGTGTGGTCTTTATTGCTTAAACTCATTTGGATTCCCTTCCAATACATGTCCATATATAAAGATGAAAAGTGTAAAACTATGTTATTAGAAATATTGATTTTAAATTTAAAACTGTTGAGAATAAATTGCTTGTTTAAGAAAAGCCAGAGGGGAAACAGCGAACTAGGGTGTTCTGTGTAAATAAGAACCGCCAGGGCCTGCCATTCTCCTAATAATTCCTATGAGGAGACATTGTGCAATCAAGTGTAATTCGTGTCTCTGAACCTTGGCTGCAAAGAATAAAGAAACCCATGGCACAGTATTGTCATAGTTGATGTCTGTCAACAATTTAAAGGTATGACACATACAAGATAGCTGCACACATTATTCTCCCTCCTCATCTACTAAAAATACTGGCAAATAAATATTTTGTCAGAATAAGAAACCAAAACTCTTTCAAAAAATGTCTGCAACATATTCTTAAGAAAGCAAAGTGCAGTTCAATCAGGTCCAATAAGCAGTGATCCAGTCAGTCAATATCTTTCAGCAAATGCTTGCTCTAGTCCCAAAAAGCCCCATTGGTCAGTGGGTAGCAATGATTCTCCCATCAAGTGTTCAAAGGAATTCTTATCAGGGGCTGATCTGAACTCTTCCTGGTATATTTGCAATAAACAAATCGGCTTTTGTCTCCAAAAGACTTACTGGGACTCCACACCATGGTGGTAGAAGAATTCTGAAAAAGCACAGCCTCCTTTAAATGAAAGACAAGTCATGCTACACAAGATTTTAATTGTAAAATGGTGATTCTTATGCTAGTGAATGCCATTAGTCAGAAAGTTTTCAGCAACTATTAAGCAAATACATTTACTTCCCTGTTGGCTATTTCTGAAAGCAATTATTACAACAGAAACTATTATCTCAAAGCAATTCCTTTATCATTTTTAAAATGTTTTTAAAAAGTCTATTCCAGCCAACACTGTGGCTCAAGCCTGTAATTCCAGCATTTTGGGAAACCAAGGTGAGGGGATTGCCTGAGTCCACGGGTTAGAGAACAGCCTGGGCAACTTGGTGAGACCTCATCTCTACAATTAAAAGAAAAATTAGCCAGGCATGGTAGTGCACGCCTGTAGTTCTGGCTACTTGGAAGGCTGAGGAGGAAGATCACCAGAGCCCGGCACGTCAACGCTGGGGTGGCCGTGAGTGTGCCACTGCACTCCAGCCTGTGTGACACAGTGGGACTCCAACTCAAAAAAAAAATAATAATTTTGTTTAAAAAGTCTATTCCATTATAACTCCATTTTTAAACAGAGTATTGTAAAAAATAATTTCACTGTTTAAATCATGAGACTTGTGAAGGTACTATAACATCCTTTGGAGGAAGGATTGAGGGACATATGCTTGTTCCTATGAACTACATGACCTCTGATGACTATGCTTTTATAGTATTTCTATCATCTTTTTGTGTTTTCTGCCTTTTGTCTGCTATTTGCCATTATTTCAACTGGTTAACATTAAGTGCTTCCTATTTTTCAGACACTCAGGACTCCATGGCAAATCTAGACCTCTCTAACAGAACCAAATTCCGGTGCTCTGGGGCAGACCTGTGCCAATTACTTCCAGACTGAAGACAAACATATACTGCAGCTCAACTCTGACTTCTGGAAAAGTGGCTTCTTCATTTAATGCAATTCCAACCTTTTATAATTACTGCTTCAATATTCTACTCTGCATCTTGTCACAAAAGGCAACATTATATTTAAAACAAAACTCTACATCATCATCTTCTCAAGGTTGTCATTGTTCTCATAAATGATAAATCCAACTGGTTTTCTCAGAATGCAGGATATTCACAGGTAATGTACTAAGCACTACTACCAGATAGGTAGGACTAGGACCCCACCCCCACCCCCTCACCCTGTGTCTTTCCCAGCATCTTTGATACTCTGGTTTCCTCAGGGCTCACTCCTCACTAGGAGCTGAGAGGAGCCAAAGAGATGTATCCAACCAGAGTACACGTCATCCACTCCACAGGTCCTAGACACAAAGGATGTGAGAGCAGTTGTGTCCAGGAGGGAAGACTTTGGATGAAGGGGCTGTAGCATGCACAAACATCCATGTAAAATTTCTCCTGGGAAGGAAAGAGACATGGAAAAGGAGCCCACAGGCAGGAATCCAGGAACAAGCTCTCTTTGTCATCAGGGCACAAAACCCCAAGGAATCCAGATTCTAAATGAAAGCCTGGACTTCCAGATCATTTTGCAGATATATCAGTCAAGGTAAAGAGCATAGAACACATTTTAACAATTTGTTCTTTTAATGTATAGTTTTTAAATACTTATAATGCTATGTGATATTTATGATGATATTTAATATGCTACGGGTGGGTACTCATGTTCCAGCATGGCAAATGACTGACTGGTTCTGAGTTCTACCGATTCTCTGAGAGCAAAGAAAAATGTCCTCTTATTCACAATTCTATTTCCAGAACCAAACACATAGCATGAAAAGTTAAGTGAAAAAGGTGTTCCATGGTTTTAAAAACATGTTTTGGAAATGCTGCCTTTTGCATTCTCCTTGGAGAACTGATACTACAAATTCGCACTGGGAAGTCTTTGAGAAGCCTACCATTTTAGAAACACCCTCCTTTTTACCCTCCCAGAGACCATCTCACATTTACTCTACAGTGGAAGACACTTAGGAATTGCTCAGATCAATGGTATATATCAACCCAGCCCACTTTGAATGCATCTCAAGAAATCTGTAACGATTATAATGTACCTTCCAATATGGTCCCCAACACAATCCAAACACTACAAAAAGCTATGAAATATATAGGTAGTTCTAGAAGAAAATAAACATAAGATTTTCTTTTTTGTGAACAGATGGAGAACTCAAAGGTGGCAAAAAAAAATTATCTTTTCCTGGAATTTTTGTACCTAAGGATAGTTTAAAGAGCATTGAAGAGAAATAAAAAAGTTACACACCTGTCATATTAAATTTAAGGTAAAAGATAAATGTCCTGTACACTTGTAATATGCATTCAACACCTCATATATCAATTTAAAATGTATTTATTTCTGCTTAAAGTTGTCACTAATCTTGATTCAAGAAACCTATAACCAATTTAAATATTTTTCATTTAAGCAAGGATATCCATTGTAATTAATACTGACACTGATTTTGATTAACACTTGGTATCAGTGCCAGGTAGAACAGGAAATTTAAACTATAGATTTCTAATTTAAACTGAAACTACAAGAAAAAGTGGGAATGCAAATTAGGACTTGTTCAGAGACAAGCCACAGAAATCCTATTCAAATTAACTTAATCACACAAAAGGATTTAGTGACTCATGGTTAATATGGGGTGACCTCAGGAATAACTGAATAGAGGAATTCAACTCTCTGCTTTGTTCTTCTGCTTCTGTTTTCTTTCCCTTCTTCCCTTTCCTTCCTCCCCTTATTCTCTCACCCTCTTTTCCTCTTTCCATCCCAACCCCAACCCATGGAGTCTCGTTTCATCTTCTTTTTACATTGCTCCCCTCTACAATAACAGTTTCTTCCTGAAGTTGGTTTCCTCCTTAAGTGAGGAATCCCAGAAGCAGACAGCTCCGAGTGATATCATCAGGGCTTAGAAGCCCCAGCAGACATAATCTCAGTACATAAAATCTCAGAAAGATCTGATTGGCTTAGTTTGGGTCCCATGTCCCTGTTACATCAATTGCTAAGATCTAGGAAGGTATGTGACTGATTGAAAATACCCCACTGGCCCCACAATTGCATCACTGGCGTGAGGTAAATCAAAACAAGGCAGGTGCTCTTACCAGAAGAGGGAGGATAGGGAGGCTTGACATACAGAACTTCAGATGTCCCATGCAGAGTGTAAACTGTAACATTTTTGCAATGTTTAACAACACATAACAAGACCCTATAAGTCATGACTGCTATTTATGCAAAAAAAAAAAAACAACCCAAACTCAGAAGTCATATGTATCAAGAAGTATACAGTAGCATCGTTTATTATACCAAAATTTGTAGTCAACCTAAGGGCCTAATAAAAGAAAAACAGCTGGGTACACGCCTGCAGTCCCAGCTACTATGGAGGTGGAGGCTGAGGAGTAAACATAGCTTGGGCCCAGAAGTTTGAGGCAAGCTTGAGCTATGTAGCAAGACTCCATCATTAAAAAACAAAATGACAACGATAGGCAAGTTATGGAAGAAACTCACAGTAGAATATGATGTTGACGTGATAAAGAAAACTACCTGCTACCTAGAGCCTGTCTCCTCCCAAGACTCCAGATCTAAGAAAAAAGGAAACTACAAAAATATATATACAAACCTGGAAAAATAGGCAGATAGAAAAGATACGAGAAGCTGGGTATGGTGGTTCACACCTGTAATTCCAGCACTTTAGGAGGTGGAGGCAAGAGGATTGCCTGAGTCCAGGGGTTTGAGACCGGCCTGGGCAAACTGGTGAGATCTCATTTCTACAACAAATTAAAAAATTGGCTGTAAGTGGTGGCACATGTCTGTAGTTCCAGCTACTTGGAAGACTGAGGTGGAAGGACTGCCTGAGACCAGCAGGTGGGGGCTGCAGTGGCCATGAGCGTGTCAATGCACTCCAGCCTAGGTGACAGAGTTAGACTCTGACTCAAAAAAGGAAAGAAAGGAAGAAAAGATATAAGAAAAAACAAACAACTCCAAAATGTTCATAGACTTTGAGTACGGAGGCAATGGGTGATCATTTTACTCATAATCTTCTATTATGGCCATATTTTCTATATCAATTGTATAATTATAATGATGAAAGTCATTAACTTCAAGATTTAAAAAAACTATGAGACTCAAGCTTTTAAGCACCAGATGGGTGTTTTCAGAATTTCTCATCTTTCCAAATTTACAAGATCTTTCTCAAAATCAGTCATTTATTTCAAAATATCATTATACATTTTATAGCTCCAATGGCCTTTGCCCACTCTAGGGAAGTGAGCAAACTGCCAAGAAACATATGGAATGAGGTACAAGCTAGTGAATCAGAAGAGAAGGGAGTACTTTCTCTCCTAATCTCCTAAAATCTATGGTATTCAGAAACAGACATCATTAGGTAGCATGGGCAGTCGGTCAGCTATTTGTCAGGATAGATTTAAATTATGTAGATAGAACAGAAACAACTAGGCCTTTGTATAACTAAGGCAAGGTCTAGAAACTGTCTCCTCATCACTACACCATCCTTGGGACCATTCTCTTTCTTGACCCCAAGCCCTGGTGTATGCAGACCTCACCCACCCTGCTTCCAATTCACACGTGTCCTTCTTTATTCCCACCCCAACATAATCCCTTTGCATTGCGATTCGCCTCACTCTCCAGGTTTCTATCAGGAGGATGAGGAAGGTCATTAAGAATTATCTTCTAGTCCAGAGGTCAATAAGGCAAGATGGGGCAAGTGGGAAGTGACAGCTTCAGGGACAGAGACACACTCAACAGCTGGCCTATTCTCATTACACTACCCAGGCAGAATAGACAATTTCCTCACCATGATCCCTCAGAGTTTAATCTCACAGTCAGCAAGGTGAAAAACTGCTTTGAAACGAATATGATGGAGGTGCAGAAATAGTGGTTAATATTTGTAATGCTGTATTTTGCTTTGAAGTTAAACTAATTTGTTGTAGAGTCATGATCTGAAGACACCTAATTAGGGTTTATTTTACCTGAAGTCCAGTTCCAACTACATTGCTAATTTGCTATGTGACCAAAGATGTCATATCATCTCTTTGTTCCTACAATATGAGAAGTTGGGACTAAATCATCTTCCCAACTTCTTTTGGCTATAACATTGTATAGGCCTATGAAAGTCTTTTTACAAAGCCTTAGCTACTAATATAGGGCACAATAAATCCAACGTCTTTCATCATTGCTTGCTAATTCTTTTCCTAGCATTCTTCTCACAGAATGAATTTGAGACTTTTTAGTTTGCTTATGTGCTTATTACATGTGCTAAGTCACATATAAAATCAAAATGCTAGCATTAAACACAAAAAGAATCACTTTGATTTAATATTATCACAGAAACGTTTTAGCTATTAAAGTTTAGCTAAAACATAACTGAAATGAAAGTATTAATTCTAACATAAAATAGGTTTCAGATAAAACCTATGCTCAGGAGAAGGAAGAGAGTTTCAGGGTGACCTTGAATGTGAGAAACAGGACTAGAGCAGTAAGAGATATGGAAGGGGTAGGACAAGAGGAAGAAGTGAAGGAAGGAAAGAAGACAATGTGGGAACAGATTTAAAAAACGAAAACAAGATCATCAAAGCTCAGTTAAAACTCTGTCATTTGCATTTGAAAAACAGAAACTGGGATGTCAACTTTCATCACTTTTTTTGTATTTACTTTTTAAAAAGATTTAGATTCAGGGGTACACAGGCACGTTTGTTAATTTTTTATTTTAAAGATGTGGGGTACAATTCAGGATTAGGTATACAAGTGATCATCATGCATGTAAAGTTTGGGCCTCCCTTTGGTCCCCACTTCGCCTGGTTTGAGATCAGGACCCTTATCGATGTTATGTGTCCCCCCCACCAGCAGTTTCTGGCTACTGCCAATCCCTTTCTTATAGTATTATGGTAAATGTTCAGGAATCACTTATAAGTGAACACATGCATGTTTATTACATGGGCAAACTGCATAGCAGTGGGGATTGGGTCTCAAGTGGTCCATTCCCCAGACAGTGAACATAGTACCCCGTAGATAACTTCTGAACCCTAAGCCCCCTCCCGATTTCCCCCCTTATTGGTGCCCCAGTGTCTATCCTTTCCACCTCTGTGACTGCTGAGCTCCCACATATGAATGAGAGCATGTGTTGTTTGGGTTTCTATTTCTGAATCAGTTCACTTAAGAAGATGATTTCCATCTCCATCCATGTTGCTGCAAAGGACATGATTTCATTCTTTTTCACAGCTGCATAGTATTCCATAGTGTATATATACCACATTTTCTTTATCCAGTTATGCTTTAATATCTACTAAATCCCCAACCAATAAATAAAAATCAAATTATCTGTATTACATACACTCATGCTCCACAGTGCCCTTCCAGCCCCTCCATAGAACATACAAGTTACCAGCAGTCAACTTAGCTGCAACCCTGCCCACAACTCTTTTGCCTCCATTATCTATACCGTGTGCTGCCCTGCACTCATTGTAGGGTCCGAGACTCAAACGACGAGTACTGCTCTCTAGATCACATGTCATGCTGCACTAGACAATAAGCTACTTCCTTTCCTTCAGTGAATGAAATGTCACCTTCACATTGGATTAACAGACGTTAGATGCCCTCCTTCAGGACTTCTTATGTTGATAACAATAAGCAATCTTATTATTTTTACAAATCTTTTATTTAAAAAAAAATTTAGGCTGGGTGCGGTAGCTCATGCCTATAATCCCAGCACTTTGGGAGATCCAGGTAAAAGGACTGCCTGAGCCCGTGGGTTTGAGCCTGGGCAACATAATAAGACCATTCTCTATTTTAAAAAGTTAAAAAATTAGCCAGACATGGTGATGTATGCCTGCAGTCCCAGCTACTCAGGAGGCTGGAGTGGAAGGATCACTTGAGCCCAGGAGGCTGAGGCTGCAGTGACCCATGAAAGTGCCACTGCACTCCAGACTCAGTGACAGAGTGAGACCCCTACTTAGAAACAAACAGGGCCAGGTGCAGTGGCTCATGCCTATAATCCCAGCACTTTGGGAGGCTGAGGTGAGAGGATGGCCTGAGCCCACGGGTTCGAGACCAGCCTGGGCAACTTGGTGAGCCCTTGTCTCTACAATAAATCAAAAAGTTAGCCGGGCATGGTGGCACATGCCTGTAGTTCCAGCTACTTGGAAGGCTAAAGCGGAAGGAATGTCTGAGCCCAACAGATCGAGGGTGCAGTGGCCATGAACATGCCACTGCACTCCAGCCTGGGTGACAGAGTGAGACTCCAACTCAAAAAAATAAAATAAAATAAAAAGTTGACTTCAGAAACAGTGGCCACTTTAGTATATGACACTCAAAACTATGATTAATAAGAATTAGGAAATTTACCCAAACTAAGGACCCAACAAAGGCAACAGTCCACGGGTATAAAGAAATTGAATGTGACTAGCTGCATCCAGGCTAGCTATGTGCACATGTGTCAGCTAAATGTGTTCAAATGCCTTATTACTTCAACAAGTACCACCTGTACCTTCTGTGCCCAGAAGGGTGACTACACTGATTGGAGTATACCTCCCAGTACCTCAAGGTGTCTCAGATCGCTCCCTCTCTATATAAATTCTCCCAGCCTCCCAGGTCTGCCGAGTAAAGCCTTGCTATGCATCTATACTACCAACCTGAAAGCATGGTATACTGTTTCAGGGTTTATTATTGACTGACAATATGTGGCTGAGTTCGCGTATCTGAAACAGAACTGAAGATACAGCTCTCCACACATCCTTACAACAGGAAAGGGTGAATTAATTAAAAGCTTAACTAATTCTCCTCACTCAACTTCCACACGGCCTTTTCTTGTGGCCTGGCTCCTAGCCAAGTCCTGCAGGGCTGCTGACTGCCAAAGACAGGTCCCCAGGTGCTGGGAAACGTAGGGCAACTTTAGTCGCTAGATTATTATATAGTAAAAGCAAATCAGATATAGGTAGATGTTTAATAATGTAGATAACTGGAGCTTATTGACATATTATCATTTTCTTAACGTTACCAGCACGCTGCGGTTCTCATCAAGCAAAATGATCACCGTTCACATCCACAACTGTTAAAGCATGCAGCAGCTGTTCCTCTCCCGACTACATTTTCCCAAAATATTGAACTGACACATTTTGCAAATAACAGAAGTGAAACATCTTTGAAGTGGTAGCACAGAAAATGCAATCATATATCTCCACCAAAACAGGGAAGGAGAAACTTTTTCTCAGTTTGCAACCTACTGAATTCCTCAGAAATGTATTGATTCCAAAAATAAAACCATGCCATCTTCATAAAATAAGGAAAGGAAATTGTTTCCTCTTCTGTTTCTGCTATTCTATGTTCTAGAAGCCAGAAGAAATTATCTACTCTCATTAAAGAAGTAATGAATGAAGTGTTTTATTTAGCTTAAAATGTTTATAATAAGTGTGCATAAACCTGAAATTGTTGAGGCTATATATAAAAAATACACTAATTGAAATGTAAAATGTATACTAGTTGAAAACTACGCAGGGTTCAAAGGCAAAATAATTTTTCTTGAAGACCACTATAATTATCTCATGACTTTAACAAATAATTATGGTTTTATATAAACCAAAAGAGGCTTTGAAGAAAATAAATTCATCATTCTGCCCGCATCAATTCAGGGTATGTGTGGCAGGATTGAAAGGAAGAGTGGGTCTATCATTATTTGATAAAATATAAATTGTTTCATCACCTTCTCTACTTCCATAGCACTCTGGACTTGACCCCACAAGCATTCGTCATTTGCTCATCAATTTCTTCAGAAATCCTTCTTCCCTAAGGACTGTAAACTTTTCAAGGGTAGGACATGTCTGTCTTTTATTTCCGGCGTCTTTCAAAATAGCCAAAATTCAACAAAAGGTTGTTAAATTAATGATTAAAATGTTCAATTTACTAATTAATATAATGATTCCAGGAATTGTGGAGGAGGGGAATCATATAATGGGGAAAACAAGGTCTCACATCTCACTTGAACCATTGACATAGCCGCAGAATTCTCTAAATTGCCATTACTTCCAGAACACATCTTCAAACTTGGGTTCCTATATGAAGCCTGAAAAGAATAAAGGAAACTAGAGAAAAATACTCTGTTCATTTCATGTTTATGCCCCTGTTAATGTTATCACATTTTGAACTGTCTTCATTCTCTGCAGCCTGAATACTACCTGGAAAGAACATGGATAACTGGTTTCTCATTCCCAGATTGCTAGCATCCTAGATCCCAGACCCTTGGCTTGTTTCTGATTACTGGTTCTGCTGGAAGCCTGCATGCCTACCTAACCAGTTCTTTTAGGCTACTTCTTAGATTTTGGCTTTATATTCCTACAGCCACTATTTGTATCTTAGCATTATGCATCTACAGCTGAAGTAGTCATCCATTTCACATTTCCCTAGCAACATCGTAACTTCTTAGTAGGGCACAGAAGGTAAATTATTTTTTCAATTTCCTCAATAACTGTATGATGAACTTATACCTAAATACTAATAAAATTCCACATTTTTAAGTTATTAGTGTGAAAACCTGATCATCAGAACTAGAAATGTTTTCAGCAATATCAAGTTATCTTTTTAAAGAGATACACACACATGAGACTTTTTGAGATTATTCTTAAGATAATATGTGAATATCATCAAATAATGTAGACCTCAGTGTTGTTAGCAAATAACTTTTTGAAATAATGCACAATGATTATTATTTTTTGTATTTTGGAGATAAAGTAATTGAAACAAACAAGACTATTTTTCTAAATTCTAAAACAAATAGAAAATGTAAGATTAACATAGCAGATTCTTGTCATCATGAATTCTACCTATCTTCTTCCAAAAGGGATTTGCATACCAGGAATGGAAAGAAAAAGAACTAACATTTACGAGTACCTAAAATGTGCTAAATACTGTGATATTTCAATAATAATTAAAACTGTGGATTACAATATTGGTAACATTTTTCAGATGAGATTATAAGATATGGAGAGGTGTTTTTCCCAAGATCACATAGCTAGGAAGTATTAAAACCCAAGTTTGTTCGAAATTTGAACCCAAGTCTATTCAACTCCAAAGTCAATGGGTGTCATTTCTTCCACAGTATGCTGACATAGGTGCCATAAAACCAGAAAGCTTTCAAAACTTGCAACAATGTCACCCATATGCCTGTTTCTTGAACAAGGTTCATTTCTGTAACCAGTTACAAGTGAACTAAAATAATGTACTGTTAACATAATAAAAGAACAAGACAGTGCCACTCACACAAAGTTTTAATTCCTCAAATTATTAGTTCTGAGTCTTCCCTTCTCATTCTGAGGTCATCAGCAAAACACTCTCCTGACAAAAAGGTAGAAAGGGCCTGCTAACTCTACCAGACCAATCACAGGTCACTCTTCAAGTCATTCAGCTGATCAGTTCATCAATCAGTCAGTCAACAAATTCTTATTGAGTGTTGACCATGTGCCAAGTAATGTGCTAAGTACAGTAAGCCCCCTACATATGAACAAGTTCCATTCCAAGAGCTCATGTGTAAGTCCAATTTGTTCATAAGTCCAACAAAGTTAGCCTAGGTACCCAACTAACACAATCGGCTGCATAGTATTGTACCAGGTATATCACTGCTGCTTTTACACTTGTTTCTAGACATCTTGGGCTTAAAATAAAGACACTGTATGACTGTATACAGTACTTTACAGTAAAGTACACAAAAGCACAACCACTTGTAGAGGATGCATGCATATGACAATGTACACCAGACACATGAACTAACCTACATGATTGGACATACAAAGGCATGTTCACTTCTTTGAAAGTTCGCAACTTGCAGGTATGTATGTAGGGGACTTACTGTAAAGGTGAGCTCAACAGACCTGTTCTGCATGAATGCAGCCTATTCCTCTAGTGGAGGAAACAAATCACCTAGCACATAAATATCTATAGTCAAACTCCAGTAAATGTGACAAAGGCATTACAAAGGGCTATGAGAGCCCAGAACAGGGACAGGGAACAGGGTAAGAAATGCATCCCTCTGTAGTTCAAGCTACTTGGAAGGCTGAGGAGGCAGGATTGCCTAAGTCCAGCAGGTCAAGACTACAGTGACCATGAGCATGCCACTGCACTCCAGTGTGGGTCCCACCACAAGAGTGAGACATCAACTCAAAAAAAAAAAGAAAAAGAAAAAGAAAAAGAAATGCATCCCTAGACCAGACTTGCTTTTGTTAAGCACATAATTAGCCATCTACATTTGTTGATTACCAGAATGTGTACAGAAACACCTCTGAGACCATGAAGTACAAAGAAGACCAGAGTACACATCTTTGAAAGAGTTTAAATTCAGTTAAAAAGAAATACACATGATAAGTTACTAATACAGGAAAGCATTAGAGAAGCATTACATAAGTGACACAAATAATTGATAATGGGGCAAAAAGGTTTAAACGAATCAGGGCAGGTGTGATCCAGAAAGAATTCTCAGGGAAGGCAGAATAAGAGCTAGGTCCAACCACAGTGGCTTTCAAATTTTTTTTATGTGGCCGGGTGCTGTGGCTCACGCCTGTAATCCCAGCACTTCGGGAGGCTGAGGCAAGAGGATCGCTTGAGCCCAGGCCTTCCAAACAAGCCTTGGCAACATAGTGAGACCTGTCTCTACAAAAACAATTTTAAAAAGTCAGGTGTGGTTTTGCACAGCTACTCAGGAGGCTGAGGTAGGAGGATCACTTGAGCACAGAAGGTCAAGGCTGAGGTTCACCGTGATCATGATACTACATTCCAACCTGGATGACAGAGTGAGTCCCGACTCAAAAAAAAAGCTGTTTTTTACTAAAACACAAAATAAGAAATACATTTTATGCCACAGACCAATATAAACATACAAATATAAATAAAGCTAGTGTTTCATTAAACAAAACTTTCTCTCTAGGCCAGGCATGGTACCTCATGCCTGTAATCTAGGCATTTACAGAGGCTAAGGCAGGAGGATCACTTAAGGCCAGGAGTTTGATACCAGCCTGGGCAAAATAGTGAGACCCCATCTCTATACTTAAATAATAAATAAGACTTGTTTTCACAGCATACGGTCCACACTGGTTGCTTGTATTCTCCATTTTTTTTTTTTTCTTTATGCTGGTCACAACCTACTAGATTAAGTTCATTGCCCATTAATGAGTTGCACCCTAAATCTTGACGTTTCCATAACAGAAAGGATTTCTGCACACAGATAAGATCCTTCACAAAAGCAAAGAGAAAGCAGAAAATATCTAACTCCCTACAAAAGAAATCCAAGTCACCGTGACCTTTCACTCCCTCCCACCTTCCTCCTGCCTCTCCTCATTTCCAGCCACTAAACTACCTTAGCAGTAAGGAATCCACACCCAGCACTTGGCTACACCACATTTTTCCATTATGACCTTCTCCCAGGCACTGTCTCCACCCCTCCCCTCCCATCCACCACCAGCCTGATTCTTACAAGTAATGTACTGAGCTTCCTTACAGTATTCTAAGTGAAGGTTGTTATCTGGGATATGACTAGATCAGAATTCCTGATCAGACCCACATTTCAGGTCCTGAGGCTACATACTGAGTGTTTAAATTTGTCAATGCTTTTTTCCCCAAAATCAAATGTAATAACTCATACACAGAGAGGGCTTTATCTGCACCTTCATAAGTATTTATTTTATGCCCAATTTAGTTTGCAAGGTCAGAGCTTTATAACTGACCAGACCTTCAGTTTTATAAGGTCAAAAATATATGCATATCATGCAGCATACCCTTCCAATCTCTGATGAATGCTACAGTGATCCCTAATCAATATCTACCAATGTTGATTGACTTTTCATCTAAGAAAAGGTTCTCATTCTTGAATCACATCTATGTGGAAGGTATAGATTTCATGCAAGACTCAAAAAAATCTTACCTATGAACTTGACCGCAGAGCCTGAGAGGAATAACACTCTCATCACCAGCTTCATAAATTCTCCACAGATATACCCCAGTGTGTGTGTCCCCTTTTCTCCTTAAGAAAGAGATAGTTGTTTAAAAATAAAGATGTCAACTCAAAACATGATAATAATAATCAGCTTGAACCAAGTAGGAAATAAACAGGGTAAGAAATGCATCTATTGAATTTATTGATGCAAGTGATGAAAATACATTTATTGATTAGTTATTAAAATTAAAGTCAAAATTGATCATTAGTGTCTTAAGATATATGCTTTTATTTTACCCTGCCCATTCTCAAGCTTCGTTTAAAAGTGGTTATCTTTCTCCACTGGTGGGCATAAACTAATGTAGATAATCTGGGAAGTGAGAGAGGAATCCCTCAGAGACACTGTGCCTAGCCCTGTTCCATAAACAGTGTCACACATCTCAGGACCAATAATACCAGCAGAGGTTAGAGATGTTTCCTGGGCTAGTTTGGTTCACTCTGCGGATTTTTTGTTTGTTTATGGGGTATGGGGGGTGTGTGTGTGTGTGTGTTCGTGTTAATTTAAAGAGTGCTGATGTCACTTAATGCTGTAAAACTAAAACAGAGAGGGGATGCATGATCACTTCTGTCTAAACCACATCGACCCCAAAGGGCAGCAGTCTCCCTTGAACTGGTATTCTCCTTAAAACGAAGCTGCCAACCTGAATAGGACCCAATTTTAGGGTTGAGGCTCCCCTAAGCAAGAGTAAGAGGATCTCTCTGGCGACCAGATTCTGAAAGTTATCTATGGGGTTTCAGTGACCTATTCTTTATGAGACTCAGACCAGATTATCCTTCTTTCTCTAATGTCAAACAAAAATAATGGTTAAGCAGCATTGACTTTTTTTGTTTTTTTAAACTTCCATATAACAAACTGGAACCAGGCTATCCAACCTATTGAAACTGCTGGGCGGACAATGAAGCGCAGCAGTTCCGGTTTGGAAAGGCAAATCGTTTCTGGTACATTTTTTTGGTCAAAAGGCGTGGAGAGATGCTATTCTCGGGTCTCCAGTGACATCTGGTAGCTGGGGCGAGGGAGGGGAGCAGCTGGATTTCGCAGGGTGGCCTCGCAGGGGAGTCCAGTGAAGCCAGGGGTGGGATTCACCGGAGGAAAGGGGCCTGGAGGGCCCTGGAGCACACCACGCGGACTTGGGCTGCTCCCCGGGCTCGGGACCCAGGGCGGTCCTGGGCTTCCTCGGACACAGCGGGCGGCCAAGGCACCGCCGGGGCATCTGCGCTCTGCCTCGGGAGAAAGGGCGAGTTCAAACGCCAGAAGGCAGCCGGGGTCGCTGGGGAGGCCAGGCGGCTGCCGCGCTCACTGCGGGCGCCCGCGGTCCCCAGCAGGCCGCAGCCGGGCGCAGGGGATCCGCGCGTCCCGGCGCCCAGGGAGGGGCCGGGAAGGCATCCGCACAGCGCCCTCGTCGTGGCGCACCGCGGGGAGAGCCGGTGGCTCCCGGGGTCCGGGACGCCCCTGCGCCGCGGGCCCGGACGGCTGCAGCGCGGCGCCTCCCGGATGCAATTTTGACCGGCGTGTCCCCGGCCGGCCGCCTAAGGCCACGACAGGGAGGGAGCAGAGGCCGGAGGAGAAAGGGGAGTGGATGGGGGAGGGGACCGGGAGCGAGGAAGCCGTGTCATTTCCACCAACTGGGCTCTTTCCTGACCCAGCCGCTCATCTGTCACCGCTGTCTCATTCCTGTTATTTACATCTGTCTTTAGCATTCTAATTACTCGCTTTATTACTTTAGCCTGGAGGAATCCTGTAAAAAACAACGGAGATGAGGATCCTACCACACAATAAAACTGCCCAAAATCCCCACTGCACATTATACAGAGCACTTGAGAATATTTGTGCTGTTATATGACCTCAATATGTCCTTAAATTGATCTTATTATATCTTTCTTCCTCCCTTCTCTTTCTCCGTGTGTATGTAATGAACTCTTTTAAGGCGTGGAGTGCAGGAATAAGCTGTTCAACAAATGATGAAAAGGAGATTATTCTCTGAGGGGGAGATACAGGAAAGCGGGGCAGAGAAGACTTGGAGGTATTTGGACCAGCCCCACACCGCGGGTCCAGCTCCTAAACTCTTGGTTTTATTTTGACTTCTGTCTGACAAAGTGAAGTCATCTTCATATCCAAGCTTCTAAGGCCTATAGAATCCTGGAAATTTAGAGGAGGGAATAAAATGCCTAATGTCTTTCATTATCTTGCATTAATCTCTGAGTCTCCAGAAGGTCTCAGGAGGGAAAGGGAATTTAGAGAAGGAACAGAGTAAGGATACAAAAATCACGGTGGCTTGAACGCTTTTCTTTTCATGTAAGATTTGTGGGGCAAGGGTGCAAAAGCTGACTGAACACCCGACACAGGATTCACTGATACATTCAAGACTGGACTCAAAAGGAGGCTGATATGACCTACCAGAAAAATCCAGGACAGGAATGCAGCTTTCTAACTGTTATTTATTCCTGCTCATGGAATTATTGTTGCTCTCAGTTGCAATTTTCTGGCTGTGCTAATGGTTTTCTTTATTGTGTTACACTAACATAATCTCCTCCAGAAAGAAAATGACAAAATATATGGATTTTTAGATAAATAACGGAGGTAATTTATTGGCCTTTATGCTCTTCTGATGGGGTGGTTGATAGATAATGTAATAATATGTACATAATTAAGCGGGTTTACTGTACCTCAGTCAAAATAGGTTCAAGGGCAATATCTTTGTCTCTAGGTCTATGGTTTTCTCAATGGATATTAACTCCCTTCATCCTGTAGAATAAGTGGGCAGACCTCAAGTGGCAAACAGCTAGGTGCAAAATAGAGGATGAAGGTGTGAAGGAAAACAAAAAAGCTCTTGAGTTGTTTCATAAAGAACACTAAGTTGGGGCCCACTTCCCTCCCACTCCACCTCGCAAGGTTCAGCAAGCCATAGTAAATATGAATTGAAAAGAAAAAAGATTATTGTAAACAAACATAGGTCTTCCCAGAGAAATGGATGTCTTATACCCAGCTCAAGGAGTGGGCCTTCAAAGACACCCTCACAGGACTCACAAATCTGCTGTCAAGGAAAAGCAAAGGCTTCTGGGAAATCACTGATCTTGAACTTGGTCACCAAATGCCCCCTTGCCCTGGCTCCTGGAGGTTGCCCATTCAAAGCATGGTGTACTTGCTCGTCCAAACTCATCTAAATTACATCAATAACAGAGCGTACTCTTTAATGAGCTCTCAACTTTAAAGACTTGAAGGATATTAACAAGCCGCTTGACAAATGGTGCTTAGAAGCACATTAAAGACGCTGCTAATGGAGCGCATAATGACGGCTAATTTTCGATCAGATATAAATTAGAGCCCCAACAGTTATTTGCCTTAAGGACTTTATGTAAATGATTCTGTTCTGTATAAACTGAAAAGCGAAGAGAGCCCTGCCATTTTGGCAATCCTTGTGGATATGATTAATGGATCTGCAACAGAACTGGGCAGAGACAACTGATGGCATTTCTATCTAAAAGTCAGTGTGTTTAGGTAGTAAATATGGTGTCTTCTAGAGTCTATGTATCCCTCTTCTTCAAGCAAAAGAGTAAAAATGTCCTCGGCACCTTCTCTGCATGGTTAAAGAGGTTCACATAAAAAGAGTGTTCAGACCTATCTACCTTTGACCTGCACCTCAAACCCACCAAGATGCCCAGATCAAGCCATGCTCTGCCTTTCCTTAAGACCCAAATCTGTTTCACAGGCTCCCTAACCACACACCCCCGCATCACCCTCAAAGACACAAACAGCTTTACTGGGATCTAAGCCCTAGTGACCACTTTTTAAGAATCCTCTCACTGTGAAATCGCTGGAGGTCTCATTCTTAGATTTGCACACAATTCACATTCTGCAAGACTGTGTTAGAAAGGGGAAGTGAGTGGGAAGAGGAAGGAGAGGAGGAGGAGGGAGAGGAGAAAGATGATGAAGATGATCATGATCATGATCATGATCATGATGATATTAGTGGTGAGAGGGACCGAAGGAGGGTAGAAGAGAATTTGCCAGCAAAAGGAAAATGGTTGGTTGGAGGAACTCTAATTCAAAGTGGAGACACTGTGATTTGGGGGGACTTTTTTCTTTTTTTTTTTTTTTTTTAAGTGAGAAAGCAGGATTTATTGAGAGGACAGGAAAGCTCCCACAGTGGGAGGGGACCATTTTTTGATCATTACTCATTTATTTATTGGCCCACTGTGCCCTCCCACACTCCCACATTATGAGAGTTGAGTCTCATCAGTGAGCAAAAGGGCTCAGGGATGAACTCCTGAAACGTATTTACTTCTCACCTATTCCGGTTCTGGTGGTGGAGGGGAAGCTGGTGAGAGGAGTTGCCCTAAAATGGTGTTACCTGTGTCCAGTTGTTTTCTCACATCCGCTTGCTGCTGTCAGCGGGGGCAAAATGTCCTGTGTAACACTGGGCTTGCTTGGAGCTGCACCTGGCTGCAGTTGCAGGGATAGCATCTTCTCCTGAACAAGAGGAAAGAGTTTGTATGAGTGAGTTTGCAAAACCCGAAAGAAAAAAAAAAGCAGACAATTCTAGCTTGTCAATGGCTTGTTTATTAAGACTTATTAACAAACAAACACTCAGCCTTGCTGTTGCAGGAAAGCCAAGCGTTATTGCATCTCAGGATCGTTCTCTCTGCCTTCCACATGCAAGATAAATATGAATTCGGGGGGATCATTTTTATAAGCAACTCATGGGCAGTGTTAAAGTTGACAGAGAAATCCTGCCTCAATAAATGAGCTGTTTCTAATAGTGACACCAGCTTCTAAGATTTCCTCACCCAAGCTATTTGAGAGATGAGAGGAGAGAGAAGAGGGAAGGGGGAGGGGAAATGGAAGGGGGAGGGATTGCACATTAAAGAGATTTCTCCTAGGCTGATTAAATCATTTTATCTTGCAGTAACTGATACCTAATGGCCACGAGTTAAATGGTGTGGAGTAGGGATGCTTCTTGCCATCATTACTGACTTATGAAGTAGTTTCAAATTGGGGTACAATAAATACAATTGTTTTTAACCTCCATTAGATCTGTCTGCTCTCCCCTCCAGCCTGCCTCCTCCATCACACACACTCCTAGCACTAAAGGAATGTGTGGGAACACCCGAATATTTCTCCTACCCTCTAGTTTCAGATTCTATAGCAATGGGAGTAAATAGAAACAGCTACCTCAGCTTTCCTTTTGTCTGCTCATTTCTGTCTTCCACTTGGTATCTTACGCTCTGTGCTGATGCCGCAATTGGATGGAACATTCTGGAAAAATAAAAACAAAAAGATCCGTGTTTGCCAGAGGTTCGGGGAGTGAGAAGGCATGAATATGAGTAGCACAAGGGATTTTCTAGGGCAATGAAACTATTATGTGTGATACTGTAATGGCAGATACATGACATTATACATTTAACAGGACCCATAGAATTGTACACACAAAACGTGAACCCAAACTTAAATTGTTGACGTTTCTTAATAATAACGTGCCAATATTGGTTTAGTAATTGTGACAAATTTATCACACTGATGCATGAGAAAACCATGTGTGGGAGAGAGGGTATGTGGGAACTCTCTATACAATCTGCTCAGTTTTTCTGTAAACCCAAAACTGTTCTAAAGAATAAAGTTTACTGACTAAAATTTTAAAAAGAAAAGAAAAAAACTTAGAGCCTGGCTTTGAGAAGAAGTGACTGAGCTTTTTGGGATGAGAAGCAGTGTTTGCTACATTTCAGCTCAGAAAACTTGGTTTGCTTATTCTTCCATTTCTGCCTTCCACCCAGAGTGTATGACCCATGACACCTTTTGTGATCTCTCTTTACAGAGAATGAACAAATATTACCAAGCCCAGTGACCAGTTATCCAGGTACTTCTGCTCCTCTCTTCGGAACAAATGGAGAATACTTGGCAAAATGAGGCTGGTCTAGGTCCCCACACAATGTCCGTCTGTTTCATGACTGCGGCCTTTTCTCTTTTGTGCATCTACAGGGTAAGATCTAAGATGGGGAGATGGCATCTGTGGTCATTCTTTGCCTTTTTTTCCTCTCCCTAAGGAAAGGCAGAGATTCCCCCTCCTACTAACCACCCATCACCCCCCTCACACACACTCCCTCTTCTTCTTACTTCTCCAACTCTGAGTGAATCCCAGAGGGGAAAAAAATAAGTCTTCTTGAAAAGGAAAGCAGCATGAGAAAAAAAAAAATCAATGAAATGATTTAGGAAATGGAAGAATGGGCCCCTCTGACAATACTGTAATTAAAAGCTCTCAGGGCTGCAAAGTGAAAAGTTGATGAGAGAAAGTGTAAGTTGCCAACCGATTCTCACCTAGCCCATTAGGTCTGTTTTAGGAAAGTTTGACTTCATTTAAGGGTGTGGATCCCAGGGTCTTCAAACCTGCTCTTCTCCCAGAGGGAATCAGACATTCTCCAAAGATCTCAGACTCCGGAGGTAAAGCACAAAGTAGTTGTCCTCATTCTGGCTCCAGGAGAAATAGTCACCCCAGAAACTGACATGAAAAATTAGCTAGCTTGGGCACCATTAGTTGGCACCATGGAGTTGGTGCCAAAATGAAACTTGAAACCAGTTAGCCAGGCCGCCCTCTCTGGAAGCTACCATGAAGCCCTGGAGGGCTCAGAGCTGGGAGCACTGAAGTCTGATTCCAAAGAGAGTCTTCACTCTAATTCTGGCTCCTCATCCCTGCTCCTCCCTGCAGGGCCCAGCTGCAGGCCAGGTCCCCATGTTTTCCCTGGGAAGCACAGATGGCTTCTGCCTCTGGAACCAGAAGTGCTGCTGCCAAAAGATACCGCACTGGGCTCTGTGTAAAGACAGGATGCACAGGCAGGACACCTGTAGCAAATGAAAGGTGAAAGCCCTGAATCCCTGTCAGTTGCACTAATATACATACATACATATACATATATATATATATATATATATATATAGAGAGAGAGAGAGAGAGAGAGAGAGAGAGAGGGAGAGAGAGAGGGAGAGAGAGGGAGAGAGAGAGAGAGAGAGAGAGAGAGAGGAGTCTTGAGCACCTTCCCAGGTAAAGCAAGTGTCTTGGTTAAACTAAGAAAGTGAGATTTTGAGTGAGTTAAGTTTCATCAAGCATGCTTTCACGGGATGGAGGAGAATGGTTCTCAGTGTTGCTTTGTGAACCTCAGTGTGTGTGTGTGAGTGTGTCTGTGTGTGTGATGCAGGTGAGAAGTTTTGAGGATGTGTCCGAGTTGAAGAAGGGATCTTGGGATCCACATCTCTGTGGGTGTGTGGCTGAGGGCCACGCCCAACAGGTGTGTACCCTGGCCTTCCTCTATGTGTAAAATGTGCCCTGTCCATGCTTTAACGTGACTTGGTTCAGGCTGGTTCTTAGAGCACTGGTACAATCCAGACCTTTCTTTGCTATGCAAGGGGGCCAGCCTTCCCATAGGGAGAGACACTCCAACCTCAGCCCCACTGCAATGAGCAGGACCTTCCGGGTTTATAACTAGGAAACAGAAAAGGTGCTTGTTCTGGGAAAGAGTCTGAAGCCTTCCTGGGGAATATTACCCTTATATTTCAGGCTCTGAACTGCTGTTAAATTTGAAGCACAGGGGATTGTTTTTGCAAAAGGAATTTCCCCACCTCCATCACCTCACACACCAGGCCAATAGTTCCCCAAGCCAAGACCTCCTCTGTCTCTGGAAGTCAGGGAGCCTCCATTCCGTTTAGCCAAAATGCCCAGAAACGCGACAGCCATTTAGCAAAGCCAAGGTAGTCTGCTGGGAGAGTGGAACTGTCCAGTCCTGTGTGTATTAACCCTTCAACTCCAGGTGTGTCTACTAACCCCTGAGTCATCCAGGCCTCTCGATGTCAATTGACGCCTTTTAATCACTTACAAACCCATCAGTAACTTAAAAAAAAACTAAACCCCATTAATTTAACGGGACGCCTTTGGCATCTCACAACAATTTCAGAAGCCAGCCGGCTTCTTTCAAAAAAGACCAGATACAAAGTTTTCCTTTTCTTGCCGCCTCAAATCATTCAGCGAGATCTAAAAGCTACAGAGCACCCCACCACTGTCACCAAAGAAAACCAAAACAAAAGCACTCACCCATATACACAAGTAAGAATTTGACTACGCTCCTAGGGTCCAGAAAATGGTAAAGTTAGGAGACAGGAAAGAGGCAGTACCGTAGTGCTGGAAAATTGTAACAAGTTTTTAAGAAGCACGATCCAGGCCCTTCGGGAGGGTGAGGGGGGCCCTGGCTTCTGTCAGCTACAGCAAAGTCTGGGGGTGGGGGGAGGGCGCTCGCTCTCCGCCGAGTGACAGCTGGAGTAATGGCTGCAGACCCAGTGCGGGGGGTGGGGGCGGGTGAGGATGGGCGGGGGCGGGGGTGGGGGAGCAGTAATTACCAGCCCGGCTCACCCGCCTCCCTACTTTAGAGCGAACGCGTTTCTTTTGCGCGTGCAGCTGCGCGCCCGGCTTGCAGCTCGGCCTCGGGGCATCCCGGAGCCTGAATGGGGGCGGGGTACGTGCTAGAGGACTTTAAACCGAGGTTTCTAACGGCCTTCGGAGCCGGACTCTCTCCCAAGGCCGTCTTCGAGCAAAGGAAGGCTGCGTAGACACAGCCTCCACGCCCAGTAGCCCCCAACCCCTAGGCCAGCATTAGGCGGGGGGGGGGGAGAGAGGAAAGGGCGGTGCACAGGGGTGGCAGTTCGGGAGGCGGATTCTGCACAGGACTGACATCTTTGCACGCGGGGTGGAGGGAAAGCAAGGCCAGGTCCCTACCGGCTCCCGCCACCTTCCCTGAGAGCGCGCACAGCTCCCTGGAGCTCAGTGGGCACCGAGATTCGGCGCCGGGAGGGGCGGGGAGGGTAGAGACTGGGTTCTCCACCTCCTCCCGCCGCCTCCCTCCTGCCGGCTGGAAGCCTCACGTAGTCAGGGATTTTTTCAGAATAATTGATGGGTCCAGTTCTCCTGAGCTTTCCCGGTGAGAGCGCGGCGGACCGCGCTAGAATTTAAATAGACGTGATTAGTAAAATACGAGAGGGCGAGGCGCCCGGGCTTCTCCTTCTCGCGGGTTCCTGGCTGCGCGCCTGGCGAGACGCCTGCTCCCCCAGGCTCTGGGGGCCGCGCGGGGCCGGGGCGAGCTCCTCCCGCGCGCAAGGGCGGGTCTGCTCCCCACCCCCATCCCCCGGACTCTACCCTCGCCCTCGCCCAACCTGCCTCCCGCCAGCGCGCACTCGGCACCGAGGGGAGGAGCGGGAAGTCGGGCTGGCAGGGAGCCCAAGGCCGGCTCGGGCCGCGCGTTAGGGGGTGAGCCGCGGGCTGGGGATGCGGGCAGCGATGCCTCGGTGCCGCCTGAACCCGGCGGGCAGGAGCGAAGCCTTGGCCTCCCAAAGAGTGGAAAGCCTCCCGGCCATCGCTGACCCCGCGTCCTGCTTCTCCCGGTCACTGCGAGCCTCAGTAGCTGGGACCGCGGCACTCAAGGCGCCTCTTGACTTACCCAAAGCTCTGAGAAGGTCCTCTCCGCCAAGAAGAGACCCAGACTGGGGAGAGCCTTCGCCTTCGCTTTCTCCCACATCCCTATCTCATCGATTTGTTCTTGAAAATGGGGCTGTGCATTCTTATAACATCTACAGCCAATTAATATTGCATTAACTCTATTAAAAAAAAAACAAAAGCACCAGAATACTGCACCCTATCAAAGCCATCTATTATTCACGGAAATGTAATTGGAGACCTAAGATATGTGTGTTACGGGGCCATGGAGGAAAACAGAGTAGTGACAATATTTCAGAAAGGAAGGGGATCCGAGGGTATCTAATATTTAATTTCAAGTCTGTGGTTTTCTAATTCGAGATTAAAAGCAGTCACGTCTTTGAAGCCAGACAGTTGGTATAAATGTACAGTTAAAATATTCTATTCCACGGTCCCTAGACAGAGCTCTCTGCTCGTCCCAGGCTTCATTAAATTTTTATTATCATCCCAGACTAGAGCAGGGAATGAGCAGAAAGACTGTCCGTCTAATTGCAATTGATAAAAAAAAAAAAAAGGAGAAGCTCTTAGATTGCCCCCCCCCATTTTAATACATTAACAGCAGTTTTCTTCGTGTGTCCAGGTTTTCGCACCCCTGTGATACACACAATCACATTATCACACAGATACGTTTTCCACTTTCCAACAGGCACCAGGCTTCGCCCTCTTCTCTGCCCTTTGAGAAGGCCTCGGGGGTTGGTGGAAGTGGAGGGAGCGAGGCAACGGGGAGGCTGGCTTCAGAAAGTGACGCTGTATAAAAAAAAAAGTGACATCAGTTCTTGAAGCATCTGGCGAAAGATCAACGAGAGACAACATTTCCACTAAGCTGGTTCTTCCTGTGGCAAGATGAAAGCATATTGTTACCCAAACAAAACAAACAGATTATTAGACCAGGCTGCACTTTTCCACAGCCTTTCCACTGCGTGTGATGAAAGCAAAGAGCAATATTTTCATTTTATTTCTTTATTTTTATTTCTGACTGCTAACTCCCCCCCAGAAGGGGGGGGCTCAAAACGTTTGTTGTATTTGAGCCTCTTCACGTGCTGCTACTCTGACTGTCACACCAGTCAACTGTAGGGGTGTGTGTGTGTGTGTGTGTGTGTGTGTGTGTGTTAGGTTAGGAGAGCCTGTCTCAACAAGAGTATTCTAAATTTTTTTTTTGAAACTGGTGTAAATAAAGCTTTTCATCTCCAGGCATTGAGAGTACAGAATAAAACCCACAGTTTGCTTTCTGAGCAGCTTCCTATTATCACATCGCCACTTAATTTTATTTCTATTCTCTCCAAGTTAAATAGAAAGACTGGCTCACAGGGGAGCTGCCATGTGCCTACAGACTGGGGATGTCAAGCAGAGAGACTCACTGTGCAAAGTTAATTTCAATTCCCGCGGAGGATTTCACATTCCGGCTGGCTCTGACCCACAGTAATTAGCTGAGATAACTAATGATTACTTACTTATTCCTTGTAATTATCTGGATTTAATAATTCGCTGTGTAATTTATTAATTCACTCATAATAGACTTTCAGTACTGGGAATGGCTCTTTTAAAGGGGCAAGGCAGGGGAAATTTAGAGATTTTTTCCCTCATTGCCATAAATCTGTCTCCTGACAAATGTGGACTTCAGGAACATCATAGCTATCTAGAAACCTTCGTATTCATTTTGTCCTATCTGGATACCAATCCAGCCTTTTTTTCTTTCTGTTGCTGCAGACCACCCACCCCCACCCTCCAAGGCCCACTGAAAAGTAAAGTTTTGAGTTCTAATGTGGATCATTTACCTAGAGATATAAATTGTTGCCACCAAACAATTGCAAAGACAAATTTATAAATTTACTGTCATAGCCTACCTAGAAAAATCTGAATTTCATTGCCTGAATAATATTCTCTTTAAAATCAAGGAAATTTTTCAATGCCTTTTCCACTATCTCTTCCAAGAGCTTATCGAATAGATAGATCCAAATACATTGATTTATTTGAAGTTTGAAATAAAGTATTTTTACCCCTCCAATTTAAATTATCTTGGAAAAATTTCAATACTCTTGACAAAGAGAGGTTTGCAGGATATGTCTTGATGGTAAAAAGATGTAGTTATGTATCATTATTTCTTTTTGAAAGCATTTTATAGAAAATAGGAGAGTATTACATTGTATGTACTCTCCTATTTTATAGAAAATAACAGAGTATTTCATTATTTTTCCCCAAGCTGTGTCTATGAAACCTAATCTTATAAAGAGTTGACCAGCTGATTCAGTGCCACACATCCAAAAGAAACTGCATTGTTTTCTGGGTAATAATTGTAATGGTTTGGTGTAGAGAGTACTTAGCTATCTGCCAGAGTTTACAGATTTTCTTGCAGTCAGTTGTTACTTTTCGGTTTAGATCTAGATGGTTAATTGCACAAAAAAATTGGATCATTTGCTTTTAGGGGAATTCAAAAACTAAACTACATAGTCCAGAAACATAAAATCTGAGATGACTATGTGTGTTCATAATATATCTCTATCCAATAAAATAGCAATTATTGATCTCTAGAAAAAAATAGAAAATTAGTTATGAATGCTAACGGATCTGAATGTTATGACAAGGGTTTTCAGACACATTGTACTATTTATCCATTTGAGTATTTTGAAAGTCAACACGAAATGGCTATTTCTCAACAATTTATACATGACCTATTCTAGTCTTACCTTCAGTCTCTTCAAGATCAACACTCTTTTCTCCAATTCTCTTTGGTTTGTTATTGTCTCTGCAGCTCTCATCAGTAAAAACTTTTAGAATATATTTATTTTTTTAAAATCTGCTTTTCTCATGAAACACATTTAAGCAGACTCTGAGAATAAAAACATTTAATTTTGTAAGCAAGAAAGTTTTTTGTTTTGTTTTTGTTTTACTCTTGTAATTACACAGAGAAGAGAAGCTTTAAAAGGTGATATACTTTTGAAAGTCCAGGAACACAAGAGACAAAAAACTCTTGGTTAGTTAGGAGAAAATATAGGCCTTTACTCTAAATTGTGGAAGTAAGTGGATGATTGTTGCTATGTCACTTTCTTCACAAAAAAAAAAATCTTGGGCATGAATGCATATATGCAAACGTCATGTTCTTCAAAAGTACTCAAAAAGAAGAAACTCCTATTTTATTCTGTTCAATATATTTCTCAATTTCTACTACTTCCACAGCGTTTCTGCCTTTATATAAAGATACTGTATCTGTAAAAAATAAGACACTAGCACATCTGTCTTGGTTTCCTGCAACTAACTCTCTTAGCATATTTACCATAACACCTTCAATAAAAAAGCTGCATGTGGGAAGGGAAAAGTGTTATTTATTGAAGATCATTTTTATCCTAGATGAGAAAGCCTCATCAGTTACACATTCAATCCATTTTATTTTTTTTCTCCCCTCTGAAAAAAGTAAGCAAGCAGAAAGTTATCCAGCTAGCTAGGAACTGCTTGGTGGAAGAGAAGTAGAGTAGGACTCCGAGTATGGTTACTATCCGTGGTGCTGAAATTAGTACTCGGGATAGTTGGATTGGAGGCTGTTTGAAAAAAAACTTTCAGGAAAATTGAGTCTAAGAATAAGGAGGGAAATGATAGAAGAAACTTTCAGCCTCCAAAATATAGAAATAAAATGGAACTACCAATATTATTGTACCTAAATTCACATTTTTTTCTTTTAAACCCTACACATTGTTATGTTTTTTAGGCACCTATGCAATGTATCTTATTATTTCTAAATGGACATTTGGATTTTGTTTCTTCAGCAATAAAAAAGAGATCCCTCCACTCATTATCCATCTAACTTTTACAACTTTTTTGCTAGATCTAGGAATCATCATCAGTTTTTCAACAACATTTAATTCCAACTTGAGCCACTATAACAATTTTCATGGGATACTTCCTAACCTTGTCTCCAAAATGGGAAACATCTCAAGACAGTTCCATATCAGAGAAGTCACAGCTCAGGTTAACAGAATGATCTCTGGAGGATGACCTGGTTCCTTCATCTTGAGCTAAAAGTTAGTTTGATGTTCTCATATTAATTAATAGTATGAAATATTGATAACATAACAAGCTAAACCAGAGACTTATTGGGGGAAAAAACTTCAAAAACCAAATAGTATGTTGTTCAACTGTTGTAGGGAGTCTGAAAATTATTAATAGGTGTGGGGAGGTTTCTGTAAACTAGGATCAGAAACAGAAATGTATCAAATGGGCAGAATCTCCTGGTGTCAGTGCCAGACCAGTGTTAGACAGACTTCCACCAACTCTGCTGTCAGGGTGACCCACAGAAGGGAGCAAAAATGTGCTCCTTCCAGCTACACAGGATTTCTTCAGTCCTGCTCTGCCTATTGCAGCAATGTGAGTTTTCTTTAATGTGTGTGGGAGAGGGAGAGAGAGAGAGAGAGAGAGAGAGAGAGAGAGAGAGAGAGAGAGAGAGAGACCTTACTCTGTAAGCCAGCATTCCAGGAGTTTCCTGTTCTATCTGCAGTCATTGCTCTCCAGGGGTGGTGACTGAACTAAGAACTAAGGTGAGCCAGTGGGCATCAACCAGGGTGCCCTACTCCCCCAGCCAAGCCTCAACTCCTGCCACACCCAGTTTCCCAGTGCTGCTGAAAGATGAGCTGAGTTCCTTTCTAACTTTTATTTGTGGGAGATGAGACAGAATGGGTGAAATTGTTTTCATCTAATATATCTGCTTACAAAGATGCTCTTTGCAGAATCATTGCAGATCTGGTGAAAGAACTCCAAGGGAGGTATTTGGAGCCACATATCATAATTTCTTCTTGGCAGAAAAGCAAAGCATCCTGTGAAATGAGCACTCACTATTAAAATACTGTTATAAACCTTGTTCTTTTATACTTTACCAGAGAAACACTCTCTACTAAGTTCAAGCTATACTTGAATAACAACCACTCCTTAATAAACCATCACAATGTGCTTCTGCCTTTAAAATATCCCCCACCCAAATAATTCCCACATAAATAATTAAAACAACATCATATTTTAAAAGTCATTTAATTTTAATAGCATATTTTAATGAAAAAAGCAGCATACTTTGCCAATAAAACATTAAAATTATCTCTTCAATGAAAGACAATCAAACAACACCAAAATTAACTTAATACATTACCATAGTAAATAAACCATCTATTAACAAAAAACAAGAAACCAGGTCATATACAGAACTCAAGACTTTGGAAAGCCTCGGATGGAACAGCAATACAGCAAAATTTGTAGGAATATATCTATATGTGCGTCATTTGAATGAAATATTTACAATAGATAAGGTACCAGTTATCACGTACCTATTTTTTTTTGTTGTTGTTGTTCCAAAGGAATTCTTCCAAACAATGTGAATTTACAAGCAGTGCACTCTTTCTTATAGTTCAGATTAGTTTCTCTACAAACAAACCTCCAAAAGGAAAAACTGAAGGATTCCTATAAATGTTAAAATGTAGCCAACAAAGCAATTGAAAACTGGAAGATTGAAATACCTTGGTGAAATCTTAGAATCTGGAGGGGCAAACACCAAGTGGCAAATGCACCTAAAGCTAGAAAATGTTGCACCAGTCATGCGTCCAATTGCTTCTTCTCTTCCGTTAGAGATTGTGTGTGTGTGTGTGTGTGTGTGTGTAAGGGTGAGTGAGAGAGCTCGTGTGTCACGGGGACAATGTGGGAATCCCCATTAAATATGCAACGAAGTAAACAATACTTCGGACAGTGAATCAGGTCTACACGATTAAGACATCCATTACTGAGTGTCACTCACAAATCAGAACACTACCAGTAAAAAACAAAGAAAAAACAATCTTCATTCAAAGTGAGAATATACAAATGGGCCCAAAGGAACACAATAGAAGAGGAAAGCTGTAAAAACTCAGTAAACTCATCAAACAGAATTTTCTGAACATCACTAGCTATACGTTTCCCCCGGGTTTTTCGAATAAAGAAGTTTAATTAATTAGTATGTGCACAAAAGTAAGTTGCTAGAGAGATAAATTAATCATTCACAGAAGGTTGTTCTGCAATAATCTAATAATAGCTTTCAAGATCAGTGAACATCGCAGGCGCAACTCCTTTCTTAACATTAACACTTCAGAGAAGGAAGAAGGGGATAAGAACCACAATAAAAATATATATATATAATATACAGTGTAAATGCAGAAAATCTGCCATCTTTTATTTTTAATTCAAAATACTTTAGAGATGTCTCTATCACATTAAGCATCAACTCTAGTTTAAAGTTTTAGTCCTGAATCAATTTCTATTTCTGAAAAATAGCTGCAAAGTGTACTTTTAAACTTGAACAAGGATGATGTCTGTAAGAATAAAAACAAATCTTACTTGACAATTCTCGTGGACTCTTAAAGGCTGTCTCGTCTGCCTTCCCGCAAACAGCCCGCTCCGCACTTCGTCTGAAGGAGCCGAGGTGGGGTTAAAAGGGACAACTTGGCTACAACGGACACATTCCATCTTTTGTTTCTTTCCTTTGAGAAACCGCTTCGCGCGCTCACCGGCTGGGGCTCGGTTGCCCGCTTGCTCGCTCCCTCTTCGACCCTCGGTGTGTCGGGATTCACATTTACAGGAATTGTGTGTCTGGTCGTCCAAAGTGGAAAGAGGCAGGAGAGAGAAGGAGGGGAAAGAGGGGCCGAGGAGGGGCCGGTCCCTGAAGAGGCCGCGGTTCTCCTAGATGCCGGCGGAATATTTCATCCTTTTCTGTTTCTGCCTCTGGTTGCAGAACCAGACGCGCACCACGTTTTTCTTAAGGTCCAGCTTCTCGGCGATGGCGGCGATCTTCTCGGAGGAGGGCCGCGGCTGGATGGCGAAGTAGGCTTCGAGCGAGCGCTTCTCCGGCGCGGCGATGGACGTGCGCTTACGCTTCTTCTCCGCGCCATTGAAGAGCTCGGGCTTGGTGAGCTTCTCGCGGTGGGACTTCTCGGCCTCCTCCAGCCACGCCTGCAGGATGGGCTTGAGCGCGATCATGTTGTTGTGCGACAGCGTGAGGGACTCGAACCTGCAGATGGTGCTCTGGCTGAGCGAGCCCACGCCAGGGATCTTGAGATTGGCCAGCGCGGAGCCCACGTCCGCCTGGGTCACCCCCAGCTTGATGCGTCGCTGCTTGAAGCGCTCGGCGAACGCCTCCAGGTCCCGCGGGTCGGCGTCCACGTCGCTCATGCAGCCCATGTGCGAGGGCAGCCCGTGCGCGTGGGCCATGCTGAGCGCCGCTTGGTGCATGGGGTTCATGGTGGCCATGTGCGGCGCGTGAGCCGGCGTGGACACCACGGCGCCGTCGGGGCCCGCCATCGCGCCCAGGGCCAGCCCGGGACTCAGGTGCTCCAGCAGCTCGCCCTCGAGCGCCTGATGCGGCTGGTGGTGGTGGTGGTGATGGTGGTGGTGGTGGTGGTGCGTGCCCGCCAGCGCGGAGGGGTGCGAGATGGGCACGGACGAGGAGGAGGCGGCCGACGTGCACGGGATGGTGTTCATGGTGTGGTAGGTGGCGTCCGGCTTGAAGGGGCTGTGGTGGGGCGGGTGGTGGTGGTGGCTCTTGCTCTGGGAGACGATGTCCACGGCCGCCAGAGCCTCGGCGCGGGCCAGCAGACTCTCATCCAGCCCGCCGAATATATTGCTCTGCAATTGCAAGTAGAAGGCACACATTACGCCCAGCAGGGAATTGCGCGCTCTCTCCGGAAGCCCCGGCCCCGGGCTCGACACCGCCGCCGCGCCTACCACATTCCCACCACGTTAAAATAGTAATAATAAACAATAACAACAATAATCCCGAAAACTGGAGGTGAAGAGAAAAAGAGAGGAGCCACCGGGAGAAGCCTAGAGTGCAGGAGGAGGAGGAAAGTGAGCCTGCAGACACAACACAACACAACACGCGCGCAGGCAACATCCCAGGTCATAAAAATTAATATGAAAGGCAAGACCCGCTGAATACTTAAGAGAGTGAGAGGGGGGAAAATTGGATGGAGGTGTGGGGTGATTTGCTGCGCAGACATGAAAAAAACATCAAGCAGATAAAGGGGGCTGTCAAAATGTGCCTTTAAGCGGTGATTATGCAGAAATACGCACCGGTGGGGTTGGAAGACAGGCTCTCCGCATCGCCTCCGAGCCCCCGCCGCCGCCGCCGCCGCTGCTGCTGGAGTTGCTGCTTCGGCCTCCGCCGCCGCCGCCGCCGCCGCCGCCTCCGCCAGCGCTGCTCGAGCTGCTGGGGGAGCTGGCCGAGGGCGCCGTGGGAGCCGAGGAGCCGGGCGAGGCGCTGTGCAGCGCCGAGTACTTGGGCTCCACGTGCAGGCTGCCGCCGTGCGGCATGCTGAACGCCTGCTTGCTGTTCAGGGACATCATCATCATCTTCCCGCCCGCCGGGGCGCTCGTCCGCAGCGCACGCACCGGCCCCGGCTGCCGGGACCCTCCGGAGAAGTGCCGGGCGGGAGCCGGAGCTGGGATGGGCCGCGCGAAGTTGCGCTCACCCGCCGCCGCCGCCGCCCGGCTCCGCGCGCCGGGTCCCGGCTGCGCGCTCAGCCGCCGCCTCCGCTGTCAGTCTAAGCGGACGCCCGGTTCCGCTTGGCGCTGGCTGCAGACCTCGGCGCCCGAAACTGCCCCCGCTCCTTGCGGCCGCCGAGTTATACTCCCCTCTCCCCGCGCCTGCCCCCGCGCCCCCCGCCCTCCCTCTCTCCCGCGCGCCTCCGCCCTCCCCTGCCAGGAAGCGCCGGCTCCCGCTCGGTGTCTCTCGCTGCCCCTTCTCCTTCTTTGCTACCCACTCCGCCCCCACCCCCAGGCTTGGGTCCTTTCTGCTCTCCCCGCACTCGCCTCCCGTTCCCCACCGCGCCCTCCGCCTCCCCTTTCTGCCCCCGCCCCTTCGCAGCGCCCGCGGCTCCCACTTGCAGTCGCGCCCCCACTCAACCCCACCCAGCTGGCCAGGTCCGCGCTCCAGTCGCCAAACAGCGCCTACCTAAGGGCCGGCCTCCAGCCCCTCCCGCTTCTTCTGACGGGTTTCCGCCTCGCCGGGAAAAGAAACTCCCAAATAAAGTTGCGGCCCAAGCCAGCCTTGGGTAGGTTTCTCCCTGGACCACTTGGAGCGCCTCTAACCTGGCTGCCTCCTCCCCCGCCTCCTGCTTACCACTAAGTTCCAGGCTTCCACCCCCACTCAGCCCTCCCCTCCCGTCAGCTCAGGTGACCCTGATCCCAGGCTCCCGGCCACCGCCGAGGACACTGGTGCTGCGGCCAACCCGGGTCCTCCGCGCAGCTCTGAACTCCCGCCCTGATGCGCGCAGAGGCTGGCGCTCGGCTCCAAGCCCCCTCCGCCCGGCCGGTGCCTGGTGCCGAAGAGACATAGGGTCGGCGGGGCTGCAGGGCTTTCTCTCACTCGATTTCTCGCTGCTCTCAGCGGATTGGACAGCCGCGGAGCCGGCTTGGGTCGCCTGTGCGCATGCGACGCCCCCCCACCCCCCGCCGCCCCAGTGTCCTCCTCCCCCCCTCCAACACACACACACACACACACACACACACA